>JAQGBT010004731.1:0-15858 GCA_034698585.1 Disparrhopalites patrizii
AGGGAGAAAGAGAAGAAAAAAATCGAGAAAAAAATCTCACTCTTGGCTAGTCACCATCGATGCTCTTGTTGTCTCTCTTTCCGCCTCTCTGACCGAGAGTATTCACCTTTCCCTCCATATGGCAGACACTTACAAGGTAATCTAATCCCAACTCACCTTTGATCTTGGAGAGAATGTCAAAAAGCTCAATAAAGTTCCGAGCGCTTGCTTTTAATTAGTAGTGCTGTATACCTTCACAGGAGAGGATGGAAGAGAGAGAGAGACAGAGAGGGAGAGACATGATTTAGAAAAGGCACATGGTGAGAGAGGGGCGGAGGAGGAGGAGGATGAGGAGGGAGCTTTCCACGCTGGTGGTGGAGGTGGTCCTCGGTGTGCACTTGGAGCATTTAGTACCTGGGGGATTCTAAGACCTTGTTTGTAGAGCATTAGGCTAATCATAAATTCATACATTTGTATACATATATTACAATCATAATGTATACAAAAACATACAATAACACGGCCCGGTACAACACCCAAAGTGCCATATTGGGTCAAGAGGTTGCAGTATTACGGTCCCAAAAAACCTCCTCCTCCTCCACCTCCCCCTCCAGAAATCTGCCAATGGGGTGGAGAAGATATGGATTTCTCCAAAAAGGAGAAAGTATATATGAATGTAATATAAATATAAACACTTGTGTACATGCATAACCAATGTTGTATCGCATTTGATACAGCGCGGGGTGAGGGGGAGTCAAAGAACCTGGGAGAGAAAGAGGGAGACGGACAGACAAAGCGTGAGGGAGGATGAGAGACAGCCTACATAAAACATGAGTCATATTAAAGATTAAGGGGAGCTCAAGTGTAACATGCTGATTTTATCCCACCCTGCTGTGATCATTGTTTCAAAAACTGAATTTCAAATGAAGGGGATGCTTACATGTCCTCACTTTTGGGCATCTTCATAAATTTCAAAAGCCTTCTCCTTTTATATTCCTGGAAGATCAAAAATGACTTGAGGTTACCCGTCTCTCCCTCTTCCCTTTTCTCACTTTCTGACTTATTTAGTTTGCCTCTCCTTTTTATTTACTTTTTCTCCTTTTCTTGAGTCCCACTGCAGCTTTTCTTTTTAATTCTCTCCCTTTCCTTTTTTCTCTGTCCTTTGTAGATCCTCTGTAGATCTTTTTTCTGTACGTCTCTCTTTAGCTTCTCTACTCATGTCTTCTTTTTTCCTATTTCTCTTGCACATTTTTATCTCTCTCTGTTTCCTTTCTCTTAACCCTTTCTCCGTTCATTTCTACCCATCTCCTCTTTATCGCCATCTCTCCCTTTCAATTTTATTTCTCTCCATCTCTCCCTTTCAATTTTTATTTCTCTCCATTTCTCCATTTCATTTTTTATTTCTCTCCATTTCTCCATTTCATTTTTTATCCCTCTCCCTCTCGTTGTCTTTCTTATTTAATAGCCATTTTCTCTATCATTTCCATTCTTCTCCAATTATCTCTTCCTCTTTCCCTTTCCTCTCTCTTTCATTTTTCCTCATCGCCTTTTACCTCATTCCATTTTTCTCTATTTCGCCCTTTTCTGTCCTCTTGAGTTAATCTCCTTTGCCTTTACTTTTCTTTTCAGTTCTCTGTATTTTTCCTTTTCTTCCTGTTTCATTTATCCATTTATCCATTCATCTCTTCCCTTTTCCATTTACTTCTCTGATTCTCCTCTCCTCCCTCACTTTTTTCTTTCCATTTTGATCCTATTTCTTTCTCTCATGCCCTTAATTTTATTCGTTATCCCCTTTTCCTCTTCCTCCATCCTTGTTCTTTGTTCTGCCTTTTTATTTTTTGTCTACCCTTTCACTCTCTCTCCATTTGTCTCCGTTTTTTTCATCTCCCCGTGCCCTTTTGCCCTGTTCGTCCATGTCAAGGCATAGTCTTAATCTAATCAAAAAAAGGGAAAACCCTCAGATCTTGTGGAAAGTCGTTCCAAGTCCAACTAGTTTTACCTGTAAGAAAATAAAGAGAGAGAGAGAGAGGGAAGAGAGATGTATGGAGAAGAATAAGATGTTGACGATGACAAGGATGCATGTGTAGAGAGGGTAAGGTAAAAAAATGGCCAAAATAGCGGATGGCTCAAGAAAGAAAGAAAAAGAAATATAAGTGCCATATATAAAATGTTGGTATATTTCTACCCCCCTTAATGTCCTTATTTTCCGTATCGGGTAACTTGTGACGTTCTGTTTATCTACAATTTTTTTCTCTGTGTTTTTGTTGAAAAAAAAAAACTTTTCCACTCAGAACATACTAAAACGTTTTTCTTGAGCTTTGATTTTCAATTCCTTTCCCCTCCTCCTCCCCCGCCTTTGGAACCTTTCAAATGCATCCGCCAAAGGAAAGGGGAAAAAAGGTAAATTTCGGGGAAAAAAACATTTTATTCCCATTGCTTTTATGTATGTATGTGTGCAGGTAAATAAGAAGTAAAAAGCATGTAGGTATATGTATGTATATATACATACACTTTTAAACTTGTTCCTCCACCATTCATTCTTCATCTATATTGGTCTGTATAGAATTCACAATAACATGATATTATATGGCTTGATATTTCCTCTTGAACCTTTCCTTTGAGCCTCTCCTTCTTCGAGAACGAAGGATAAGAAGAGAAGGCAAAAAAATGGCGAGGGAAGGTAATATGAAATAAAAATTATATTGTTAATGCAAAACCAAGACCTAGGGGTTGTAATTGGCACCGTTTAACTCATAATAATTTGACATCATAATATGAAATTATTATCTCCCTCCATAACCCCTCACTCGCTTTTTGATTTTGTGGCTGGATTGTTCATGTTATACCAGTCATGAATTTTATACGCACTTATTATTGCACGTGTAACTACATGAAAAGATAAAGTGCTCTTTTCAAAAGAAGGGGAAGAGAGAAACATGAATAATTATTATCGTGAATAATTTTTTTTTTCAAGTCATATCATCCACTAGGCCAAAAGAATGTGGATGGAGCTCCCTCTCATTATGGTCAGAGAGGGCTTTGTATGTAAAATACGTTATTTATTAACTGTAGTAACAATTATAATAATAAAAAAAGGTACTCAATCTCTTGGATAGGAAAGGGGGAAAACAGGTACAATTTTTGCTTGTTTGCATTTTACCTTTGTACATTAAAAGTGTTAACAAATAAAACAATTACATTGCTTCGTCTTGGTCATCTTTGTTTTTTTTGCTCCATCCCCTATTTTTCTTTTTACTACAAGGTTTTACTGCATGTCCACCTGCATCCATTGTATTTTTGTATGATTTTTTCTAAATATGCCTTTTTCCTTTAAACTCCTCTTTCTTCCTTGCTGTGCCTTCTCTCTCTCTCTCTCTACCTGGCTATTTCTCTCTCTTACCCTTCTACCTTTGTCCTTTGCCCTTCCGTTCTCTCTCTCTCTCTCTCTCTCTCTCTCTCTCTGTCTTTCGTGCAACAACAACTTTTTTTGGTTCCCAACCAGCGGTTCATCTTTATTATGTGCCTGTAACCCACCGACAAGAGTCGTAGGTTGTTGCATTGTGCACAAAGTCATTTTTGCGTGGGTAACAAGAAAAATTAGAAATAGGTACAATAAAGGATTATAAAAAAAAAGGTTTATTGTCAAGACAAAACTTCATTGAAAACTTGTTTTTCTCCATGAATTTGTGAGCATGAAAGAGCCGAGAGAGACAGCCAGCGAGAGGAGGGAATAATGCGATGCTTCTCTGTCATGTAATAAAGCTCAACAACAACTGTACTTTGGATTCCATGGATTGATCAAGTAATAAGGAGAGGTCTCTCTCTTTCTCTCTCATGCTCTCTCTCAATTTCTCTCTCTCTCTCTTTCTCCTTTTCTCCCTCTCTCTCTTTCTCCTTTTCTCTCTCTCTTTCTCCTTTTCTCTCTCATTCTCTCTCATTCTCGCTTTTGTTCTCTGTCTCTCTCTCACTCTCTCTCTCTTTTGTTCTCCTCTTTTTCGTTCTCTCTCCCTTTTGTTCTCTGTCTCTCTATTTTGGTCTCTCTCTTACTCTCTATTTTTTTCTCTGTCTCTCCCGTTCTATCTCTTTTCCTACCTCTATTTCTCCCTCTCTGCATATTCTCGATGAAATCAAGTATTTGGAAAACTTAAGGAGGGAGAGACAGAGAGAGAGAGGAGAATGTCAGTCACCTAATACCACCTTCTCCCACTTGTTCCTCACTGCTTGACATTAACAGCCAGCCGTCTCTCGCTAACTTTGGTCGTATTATATTATTACTATTATTACTTCTTGGTGTGCCAGGCCATTCTGCCACCACCACTTCTGTGCTCCTCTCGTCCAAAATGCACTGTTCTCTCTCTCTCTCTCTTCTCCCCCTCCTTCAACTACTTAATACTCCTGGCACTACTACAAGGGATCCTACAAAAGGGAGAGAAGCATCAAGTTATAACTTTCAATGCGATTCACTTGATCTACTCAGGGGAAGGTTTATTACCACACGGCACAGTTGAGCAAATCTATTGTGAGGAGGCTGGTAGCAAAAAAAACGGTATAGGAGAGATACACCAAAGGTAATGTGAGGACATGCAAGATGTACAAAGACGTTGACAATGTCTGTCTATATATATTTATGTAGGTAGACACGTATATGTATTTATGCACATATAAAAATACGTATATCTGCTTATACATATACATACATACATACGGTTTGCGTGTACTCTCCAATTCGGACGGAGGAGGAAGAGGAGCTCACAATGGAGAACACATGTACTAGGAAGCGTCAAGTGCAAAAGGAAGGTCTATTCAAAAATCTCCCAGCCTTTGAGTGGAGTTACAAATTGCCTTTAATTACTAATCTTCTCCACCAAAACGGGGGAATTATAAGGGAAAGTCATCCAGAGCCGCATGTATAACGAGCATTCTTTGGAGGGGGCGGAGGAGGAAGACAGCCACCGGCTTCTCAAATATCTGGGGAAGACGGAAGAGGCAATTGGAGAGTGCCTGGGGAAAAGGGAGAAGATGGAGAGCAATGGGGAAAGGGATAGTTTCAACAGAAAAAGGGGAGAGAGGGAAAAAGTGGGAGAAAAGGGCTGGAGAGAAAAGGGATGGAAGAAAGAGGGAGAAACGGTAAGAATCGGACAATGGAGACAGAAGTGAATAAGTACTAATAGAGAGGTAAACCTATTACTTGCTTCCTTATTTCCTTATCCCCTCCTCCATCTTCTAGTTGAGCTCCATCACGGCACTAATAAGGCAAGCCACAAGTTAGAGGGAGAGTCATAATAATAGGCAAAATGAGAGCAGAGTCGTCGGCAGTGTAATAGCGAAGGGGAAATAATAGTATCCTTTATATGCAAAAAAAAACAACCCAGAGAGTGGAAGGACATGTGGAAAAGGTGCTGGAGATGGAGAAAAAGGGGTAGGAAGAAGGAGAGGAGAAAAGGAGAGAGGAAAAGGAGATGTATGGAATTCAATGCCAGGAAGCAGAGGGAATTAGTATTACAAGAGGATTCTTTCAAAAACCATCTCCAGGGTATACATACATAACAACAGCAATGTCTCACCATGGACTTGTTCTTCTTCCTCTTCAAGTAGTTTTTTTTACCCTCGTCCAGAATAAAAAAAAACACCCACACAGTAAAAAAAAAAGTTTTGCTTCTATTATGGGTAGTTTCACGGGGAAACAGACAAGGGAAGAGGGCAACGTGGTTTCATCTTAATTACGTTTTGTGCGTGTTGGTTGAGTATTACGCAAGCTTAGGCTTCTCATGTTATGCTAATTCGTAATGAGTTTCAAGGTATCAAACTCAATTTCCCTTTTGCTTCTCTCGCACACTCTAACCTTCGTTCTGTCTCTCTCACTGTCTCTTCATATCTCTCTCTCTATCTCTCTCTGGCTATCTCCATTTCTCTCTGCCTCTCTCTCTGCCTCTCTCTCTGCCTCTCTCTGTCTCCCTCTCTCTGCCGCTGTCTGTCTCTCCATTTCTCTGCCTCTCTCTCTCTGTCACTCTCCCTCTCTCTGTCTCTCTCTTTCTCTCTCTCTATCTCTTCCTCTTTCTCTCCCTCTTTCTCTCCTTCCTTGTCTCTACCGTCCCTCCCTCTCTCTTCCTCTGTCTCTCCCATTCCTCTCTCTCTGGTTCTCTGTCTCTCCCCAAGTCTCTCTTCCTCTCTCTACCTTTGTATCTCTCTCAGCTTTTCATTTTGCCTGTCTCTGTCCTGTACTTTCTCTCTCTTACGCTCCTCTTTGTCTCTCTCTACCTTTGTGTCTCTCTCGGCTTCTCCTTTCCCGTGTCTCTGTCCTGTATTTTCTCTCTCTCCTAATCCTCTCCATCCTCTCTGATTTTCTTGTTTTGTCTTTTTCCCTTGTTTCCCTTTTAGTCCGTTTCTCACTTTGATACCATCGGCATGTCTGTCTCTCTCTTTCTCTGGTTCATTCTCACTCTCGTTCTCTGCTTCATTCTCTCTCTCCCTCTCTTTCTCTATTTTATTCAGTCTCTCTCCCTCTCTTTCTCTGTTTCATTCTGTATCTCTGTGTCTCGCTCTCTATTTCATTCCGTATCTCTGTCTCGCTCTCTATTTCGTTCTGTCGCCGTCTCTCCGTCTCATATCTCTGGTTCGAAGTTCGGTGCGTGTATGAATGCATTCCTATGTATCTATGCAAATAGGAACTTTTGTATGGGTGAGAGTGTGCAAAGTGAATATCATCGTTTGCGTGAGTCCACGCGGTATAGTGAGAGAATCCCGCTCTCCCCTCCTACGCCCTCACTCTTTGGGGGTAGTGTGGTGGTGGTAAAGAATAATACCAAATGAGTGCTACTGGTATTAAGTTAACACAAGTTATTGGTGAGGAAGTACTACCGTGAGAGTCTCCGGCTCACGGCCAAATGGATCTCTTTTACCGTGTACATATGCAAGGAATCGAAAGCTTCTACTCGGCTTGACTTGTTGGCAGAGAGAGAGAGAGAGAGAGAATGAGAGATAGAGAGAGAGAGGAGGGAGGGTAGAAGAGGGGGAGAGAGAAAGTGAAGGAGAGAGTAAAAATCCTATCTGTACCTTGTATCCCTAACTAATAAGAGGGGGAGTGCTGGAGGCTCGCCGGGTAATGGGAAGACTTGGTGGATGTGCCGGAATAGAAAAAAAAAAGTTTCTCTCTCTCTCTCTCTCCCTTTTTGGAAAGGTGGAATACGGGATTGTGAGCGGGAGCTAATGCGATTAAATTAACCATTTCCTCCCGCTCCAAACTACGTGGAGTTATCAATAAACGATTGCACTTGGACAACCTTAATAATCTTCATGCTCCAAAATTATTTATGCATTTGTGTCACGGAGAGGAAATATATACCTTTCTTTCCTTTTCTCTCTCCTTCCCCCTCTCCCTCTCCCATCGCTCTCCTTCTCGCTCTTTGGCCCTCTCCAAAGTACTGTATGACAGGTCTTATCCTCACCAGAGGAAAATATTTTATATTTCTACTACCATCAACCACCACTACAGATACATGTATGTATACAATACGACTATTTGGGACAAATAGTAGGGACAGAGAAATTTTCTCTCCCAGACGGCCGTGAAACTAATTCCTTTCCTATTTTACGACTTAATCTCGCTCTTGGTAATTAACTAAGAGTTGTGTTTTTTTTATGCTGCTCCTTTTTTTATACTATACTTATACGTTCCTCTTGTTGTTATGAGAAAAACAATTTGGCTAAAAGTGAATGCTTTTGGAGGATGTGGAAAAACAGAGGGAGAGAGAGAGATGAAAACAAAAGCAGGCACAATAATAACAAGAACCCATCAGTCGTTGCGGGTGGGTGGTTAGTGAGATTGAAGAATTGGGGGAGGGAAGGAGAGTTTGAGGGGGAGAGAGAGAGAATGAGTGAGCCGCGGAGACATCCGAGAGAGAGAGAGAGAGAGAGAGAGAGAGTAAAAGATAGAGAGATAGAGACGCTTAGGGAGAACGAGAGGGAAAAGGAGTCCGAACAGAGAGAGAGAGAGATAGAAAGAAGAAGAGATACGAAGAGAGAGCAAGAGGGAAAAGATGAAGAGTGAGAAAGAGAGAGAGAGACAAGGCAAAACAGAGTGAGAGAGAGCTAGAAAAATGGAGAGAGAGAGAGAGAGAGAGAGAGAGAGAGAGAGAGAAAGAGATAAACAGAAGAAGAGAGGGAGAGATAAACAAACTAGGAATGAGAGAGAGACAGAGACAAATGAGGAGTGAGCGCGAGAGGAACATAGAGAGAGGGGGAGAGGGGAAGTTAGACAGAGGAACACCGAGAGAGCGAGAGACAGGGGGAGAGAGAGAAAGAGAGAAATGGAGAGAGAGAAAGAGAGAGAGAAATAGAGAGAGAAGGGGAGAAAGAGAGAGAGTGAGAGACAGGGAGAGAAAGAGCGAGAGGCAGGAAGATAGAGGGAGAAAGGGAGAGAGCGAGAGAGAAGGAGAGAGAGAGCGAGAGGCAGGGAGATAGAGGGAGAAAGGGAGAGAGCGAGAGAGAGGGAGAAAGAGAGACATAAATAGAGAGGGAGAGATAGAAACAAGAAGGGAGAGCAAGAGGGAGACAGATGAAGAGAGAGAGACAGAGGAATAGTGAGAGAGACAGAACAAGAAAGAGAGAGAGAGAGAGAGAGAGGAAGAGAGAGAGACAGAGGAATATAGAGAGAGCGAGAGAGAGAGAAATAGAATGAAAGAGGGAGAAAGAGTTAGTGGCGGAGGAAGCAGAGAAAGTGCGAAAGTCAGTTGAAGAGAAAGATCGGTGAAAAGATGGCAGGGGGTAAGAGCTGGGGAAAGCCAGATGATTTGTGCTCTTTCCATCATTAAATATTCCAATAGTTTTAAAGGCATAACAAGGAGATTTTGGGGCATGGGAAGAGAAATAGAGGAAACAGAGACAGAGAGAGCGAGATGGAGAAAGAAGCGTGAGTCTAATAAAGAACAATTACTTGGAGAGATGGATGTGAGAGAGAAAGAAGATGAGGGCAGCATGACACAAGAGGAGAGCAACCACTGCCATCAACGAAGGGAGGGAGAGGGGAGGGGACGGAGGGCTCCAGTGGTATGAGTGCTACCATAAGAATATGTAAGGTACATCATTACATTTGCCAATGTCTCTGTGTGGGGGAAAACCTTCCACATAAATATCATCTATGTGCATATACCCCCGTATACACGCATTCATTATGTACATATGAGATCCTGTGAGAGGAGGGGGAGGAGGAGTAATAAAGGAATAAGGGACGGCCGTACTCACAGTACAAAAGAGATGAGGGGGGAAAGCGGAGCACTAAAATGAAAATACTTGATGGGAGTCCAATCGTCAAGCATTGGAATTCTTCCGAGTATAATGTTTTGAATGGCTCCGTTGCATGCGTATGTATGTGTATGGGTTATTCTCCAGCGTTACGAGAGCGGAACTAAAACTTTCACTGGTTTTTTTTTGGTCCTGTGTGTGTGGGCCAGGAAAAAGCCATGTGCATCCCCCAAGTTTTTGGTGTTAAGCAATGGCCCCCATATAAACGTAAATAGTCATGAGCTCCTCGACGCGACCAACTCAGCAGAAGAAGAAGAAGAGGAAGAAACTCAGCAAAAAAAAATATTGCTAGTGTTTATCCAAGTATGTACACATGCACATATTTATCACTCACATACATTCATATACATTGCAGGGGAAGAAAAGGGAGAGTGAAGCATAGAAAAAAAAGGAGACACAACTATACCCAAGAGAGACAGATGAAGAGAAGAGAGACTTGTAGAAAGATCGTTGAATGAGCAGGAAGACAGACAGCGATGGTGAGACCGAGAGAGAGAGAGAAAGGGAGAGAGAAAGAGAGAGAATAAGAGAGAATGAGAGAGAAGGAGAGAGAAAAAGCGAGAAAAAAAGAGAGAAAGGAAGAGGAAGAGGAGATACTTAGAAAAACTTAAAGGCTTCATAAATATTTTGTGGGGTGGATGAAATGACATAAAAGAAAAATAATGACTCATGTCGCAAGACAGTAAATGTTGCTGCAAATGAAGTCAACTTGAAGATAAGATGATATTATTTTTTCAATGAATAAAGTAATAATAACGACAAAATGCTGGGTTCCTTCATTTTCCCCCCTTTTTTCTCCATCTTCCTCTTCTTCTTATTTTCTTCATCTTTGTCTTGCTCTTTTCCTCTCCTCCCCTTTCTGTCTTCGGGTCCTCTCTCTCTCTCTCTCTCCCTCTACAGCCGTCAACCCCATGAATCACGTAATCAGCTCTCAAAGCTCTGTATGTAAAAGAGGCAACCAACCAGTAAAACTTTTGATTTCCCAAATGAGTTGCTCTCACCCACCAAGCCGAGGGAATGAGTGAGTGTGAGGAGTGTGAGAGCCTCACCACTGATACAAAGCACATATCAGTACTCTCTCTCTCTCTGTCTACTCCTTCACATGATGACGGGAGAGAGGGAGAGTGCGAAAGAGAATTAGAGAGAGAGAGAGAGGAAGGGAGAGAGAGATGGAGGAAGGGCAAGGGAGGCTCATCAGCAAACGAATAAACTTTTTGGGAAGCGATCAACGCATCAGAAATCCCTTGTTCACAGATAGATTTCCCAAGCAATATAATTACTGGAGATGTTCAAATTATTATTATATGTACAATGTGTGCACTCCTATTCCTATTTCCAGAGTCAATCTCTGACATTTTCCTCGCCATTCATGGCAGGTTTAAGGGGGTGGAAACGACGATATGGTGATAATATGTGGAAACTCCAGGAAATACACACACATACACACTCCTTCCCACCCGTGCATGAATGGGAATATTGTAGGTAGAAAGTGGAAGAGACAGAGAAAGAGAGAGAGAGAGAAAATGAGAGAGAGAAAGAGAGAGAAATTGAGAGAGAGAAAGAGAGAGAAATTGAGAGAGAGAAAGAGAGAGAAATTGAGAGAGAGAGAGAGAGAGAAAGAGAGAGAAATGGATATAGATGAAGACGAAAACAAGGAAGAATTCATGCGGGAAGGAGAGATGAAAATACCACAATAGCCCTTTCTCCACCGAGCACGTTTCCAAATGTGTGGCCTGCCCGTGTGTGTGTGAGTGCAGTGCAATCGAAAGTGAAAGAGTGTTTTTGGTTAAACGCCAAAGACTTTTGTTTGTGTGTATCCTGGCTTCCTTTCCCTGTAATGTGTGTGTATATGTATATACATGTGTGTGTGTCTGTGTGTGTGCCGACTCTCACGAGTCAAAAGATACCTTGGAGTGTTTACACTAGTCAATGGCATGATTTGACATTAAACACACGTGGACATTGCCAATAAAAGTCCGATTCAGTGCTCATTTTTTTAATGACTAAATGGGAAAGAAAATTACAAACAACATTATTTCCATGGTCCCTCCCCTTCCCCTCTCCCTCCGGCTTTCCCTTCCTTCCTTGCTTCCTAGACATTCATTCTCCCTTCTGGCTCTCTCCTCTTCCTGTGACTGCACTTCCTGACTTCTCATTTATCTCTCTTCTTCGTCTCTCCCTCTCTCTCCCATCTTTCTTTTTTCTCTCTCATTTTTTCTATTTCTCTGTTCTATCGTCTATTCCTCGCTCTATTTTCTCTCTCATTTTCTCCTTCTCTCATCCTCTCATTTTCCGTCTCCCATTTTTTCTTTCATTTTCTCTTTCTCTCATCTTCTCTCTCTTTCCTCCTCTTGCTCTCTCTCCATTCTGTCTTGCTGTCTCTTATATTGTCTCGCTTTCTCTCTTGCTGTGGCTCATATTTTTGCTCTTTCTATCTTGCTCTCTCTGTTTCACTCATCTTCTCTTTCTTTCTCTCTCATCTTCTCTCGTTCTGTCTTTCTCATCTTGTCTGTCATTCTATATCTCATCTTCTCTTTCTGTCTCTCAGCTTTTCTCTTGTTCTCTCTTTCCCTGCTCTTCTTCTTGTCTCCTGTTTTACTCTCTCTTTGTCATTGTCTCTCTATTCTTCTCTCTTCCTCTCCTTGACTCTCTCCCCGATTTGTCCAATATTTCCCCCTTCTCCCTCTTTATGTCTTAAAACATGGAAACTGTGGAAATAAGCAACATTATCTCATAACTCTTGTCGTAAAGTATTTGTACACACAGAGACTCGCAAAGCAGAATGTCGGGATGTATTCCTCAATAATTTATGACGAAGAGAAAAAAACCTTCACGCTTCCTCAAGCAATCCTGATTGTTTTCTTGAAGAAGAATCAAGTTCCCACCTTTATGTTTTTTCATGTCGTTGTCGCACACGAAAACACATTACAGCATCACTCTATGTGCTCTTATACTCGGTAATAAAAACAAAGGAAAAGATGGGAAAAGGAAGGAAAGGACCAAGAAGAGAATTTATGTTAAAATCCCCCCTATAATCCCAGCTCAACGAGGCGGGCACGAGGGATGACGTACTTTGAAGGTATAGTGTAAATGATGTGTGAAAAATGAGTATGACTTCCTCCACACCATCTTGAAATATGACACCAGGAACAATTAAACTCCATCCGAACTTTTATTCATTATCTCTCCTTCACATCTCTATTTTCTTTGCTTCTTCCTTATTCGTCAGTAGAGAGAGAGAAAGAGAAAAACATTCCTTAGAACCAGAAATGATCAAGAGTTGTGAGTGCAGACACCAGAACCTTCATGAGGAGGAGAAATAAACAAAAAAAAACTGAAAAGAGGAAAAGGTCGGAGCCCCAGGAAAAATTGAGTTAGCTCGTTTTTTTCTCTCTATCTGTTTCTCTCTCTTTCTATCTCACACCATAGACGAAATCGTGCAAAAAAATTACACCCTTGCAGGTCGTGACTTGAATACCAACCAGATTGTTGATATTGGATCATCTTAACAGGTTTAAAAAGCGAGACACGGCGAGTGAGAGAAACATTTCAACAAGAGAGAGAGAGATTATGGGAAGGGGAGAAAGAGAGAGAGAGCGACAGAGAGAGAGAGAGAGAGAGAGAGAGAGAGAGATGGTGAAAAAAAGGAAACAAGGGTGTGACTTTGGGGTTGAACCTCCAAAAGTTGTATATACTTTTCCCGGAGTGCAATGTGTTAGCTTTTTATTTCGTCTGACGGGGGATTTAGAAAAAAACGTACACACTTATACGGACAAATATTAGACAAAATAAATATTTTATGACAGTTGATGCGTCCTGCGTCGTGTGCGAGGGACAAATTAGAGAGAGACAAGCGAGGGAGTTAGAGCCAGAGCGAAAGGGAAAGCGGACTGACGGAGAGAGAGAGAAACAGAGCGAGATACAGAACGAGAGGGAAAGAGAGAGAGAGAAATGGAGAGAAGGAGAGAGAAATGGAGAGAAAGAGAGAGAGAAATGGAGACAAAGAGAAAGAAAGAGAGAGAGAGAGTGAGAGTCATGGATACGGAATGGAAATTCGTGCTGGAGTGCATATGTATTAGAGGAAGGAGAAGGTAAATAATGAAGAAGACCCGTAAGTAGGAGATGATGTTTATCAGAAACACATTTAAGTGCTTGGAACCAACGAGGGAATTCTATATGGGGGTTAGTGTGGATGTGTGTGGATTATATAAAATACATGACGGGCTGGCTACGGAACGATGAGACTGTAATTACGGAGGGAAAACCGAGAGGGGGAGGCAGAGGTACAGAGGAGGAAGAGAGAGAGAGGAAGAAAGGACGGGAGGGTGGGGGACCTTCAGACTACAGCCTCTAACCATATGATGACAGATTGGATGCTAAAAGAGGGAGAGTGAGAGACAAGGGAGAGAGAGAGATCGGGGAGGAAAGAGAGAGACAGAGAGGGAAAGAAAGAAGGGAAGACCCCAGTTTTTTTTCTATATAAAAGGTGGAGAACTGTAAACTGGCTGGGAGGCGAAGTGAGAATGGCTGGGAAAGGAATTGCTTATTCAGCAAAGACTCACATGACGAACAACTATTTAAGCAACTTGGTCTGTGGAGTTGCTCTTCGTTTAAATTAAAATGAGGTAAAATAAAGAACTAATATGAATGAATACCAAGGCCCACAGTCCTCCTCTTCCCCTCTATCTCTCTCACTCCCTTCCTCGTACTCTTATTTCTATTTCCCTCTGCCACACACACATTGAATGAGATGATGAAAGAGGGAAGGGAAGAAAAGGAAATGAGAAAAATCGCTTTCTTCCTCCCCATGAACACTAAAATAATTCGCGACTCAGTTCTTTTTTCCCTCCCCCCTGTCTCTCCGTCCCTCTGCCTCGCTCTTTTTTCTCCCCGAGATTCATCCTCCGTCTCTCTCTCTCTCTCTTCCTCCTAGGGAAACCCTTCTCTCCTCAAAAAGTACGGAGTGTACACAAAAAGAAAAACTCATGGTCGTATACCAAAGAACAGATACATCTCTTTTCTCCTCTCCTCTTGTCATCATCCTAGTTTGCTTGCAACAATTCTGGTATAAAATGCTGTTTTTTTCTCTCTCTCTCTCTGTCTCTCCTTCCTCCTAAGTTCCTAAGTAGGAGAAGGAACCCCCACCCAAAAATGGTCTTCCTTTTTTTTTCGGGACCCCGGCAGGAGGAATATTTTGGGAGATGAGAAGGTTTCATGAACCCTGGGCTTGTCTCCACATATCCAGGGAGGCAGGGAGATGTTGAGTCCTAACCGGTTGAGAAACAGTGTACATACTGACGTCGATTATGTACACAGATAATATGTTTCGGCTTTATCCCTCTTTCAACTACTCCTCCGAGTTTGTTGTACTATTCCCTCCCTCCCTTCCTCCCTCTCCAGCCAGACACACTTGGTTTCAGCCATAAGAGAGTGATGCCATTTCCTTGATCGATTTGCAATACCAACGGAAAAAGCTTCACTTTCTACAGGCCGTAAGTAGTGGTGTCGTCCCTCCATTTCTCTCCCTTTCCTCACCATGTACACTGAGGGAGAGAGAGAGAGAATCAGAATCTGATTCTGAAATGAAAATTTTCTGCATACACAACCCTCTGTACATTGTGAGAGCGGGAGAGAGAGAGAGAGAAAGAGGGAGAGAGAGAAAGAAGAGTGCCTTCTCTTCATCCGCTTCCAAAATACTTTACACGGGAGGGAGAAGAAAAAAGGCCAAGCGAGGGATACATAAGTGCAGTACAATGTACTTTTGTCCAAGCTTCAACACATACAAGCTCCAACACATTTGTTCTCCTCACACCACCGCCACCGCTGTACTACTTACTTACGACTTTCTCTCTCCCTCTCTTTCTCTCTCTTTCTCTCTCTTCCTCTCTTTCTCTCATTTTTCTCTGATGCGGCAAAATAGGGTAAGAAATCCTCTCACTCTCCTTTCTCCCTCTTTCTAGCTCTCACCCACCACCAATAAATATATAGGTGAAGTCATGGATTGCATCCATGAAATGCGGCCGCAATTCTCAGTACTCACACACGTACAAACTACATGGTCAATATAGCCCATTCTCCTTCTCTAGTTTATTCTCTATCTCTCCCTCACCACCATACAAATCATATACAAGGCTTCTAAATCTTTATCATCCCTCGTAGAATATGCATAGAGGAGAATTTTCTCTCTCTCTTTTCTTGTCTCTCTCTCTCTCGTCCTCTTTATCTTTTTGCCTTTTTCTTCTCTACACACCTGTTTCTCTCCTCTGTCTCTGTCTCTCCTTTCGTCTCTCACCTTTCCCCCCACTTTCTCTGTCTCTTTGTGCCACTTTGTCTCTCTCTTTCTCTGTCTCTTTGTGCCTCTTTCTCTTTGTGTCTCTCTTTGTCCTCTCTTTCTCTATCTCTTTGTGTCTCTCTTTGTCCCCTCTTTCTCCCTCTCTTTGTGTCTCTCTTTGTCCCCTCTTTCTCCCTCTCTTTGTGTCTCTCTTTGTCCCCTCTTTCTTCCTCTCTTTGTGTCTCTCTTTGTCCTCTCTTTCTCTATCTCTTTGTGTCTCTCTTTGTCCCCTCTTTCTCCCTCTCTTT
>JAQGBT010004732.1:0-15857 GCA_034698585.1 Disparrhopalites patrizii
AATAATATAATTGAACCCCAAAAATAATTTATAATAATAATATAATTGAACCCCAAAAATAATTTATAATAATAATAATATAATTGAACCCCAAAAATAATTTATAATAATAATATAATTTAACCCCTTTAACAAGTTTCTAGAATGAAATAGAATAAAAAAGAAAGCTAGTTTCTAGAATGAAATAGAATAAAAAAGAAAGCTAGTTTCTAGAATAAAATGTTTCATGAGACCTGAAGAAGAAACGGCCACGCAAGCATTCCCTGTGATTAATTGCACGGCTGTAATTATCTACTTTAAATTATGGTCGATTTTTTGCGTGTCTAATCTAATAATAAAAAATTTACTAGGCGCTACGGGATTGTGGAAGGAAGACTAATTTTCGAGGGAGGGTCAAGATGTGGGAAAGGAGAAGGTGTTCATGTCCTGGTTCCAGATCCACCTCAAATCCATTTAATCGTGGATGCCTTCGACATGTCTGCCAAAGGACAGCTCTCACGAATGCCTTCCAGGAGATTTGGCACGGGTAAGGCACATTCCATTTTATTATATTACACCCACGAATCCCGCCAAGCACCAATTTTTATTGAGACTAATATCTAAATGGAAAGAAGAATGAGGGAAATACCTCCTTTTGTTTACATTTCCACCCAAACAGAAAATACTCTGAACAAAATAAGGTTAAATGAACTACCGCACTACGTATATAATCTTTTGTCTATTTGATATCAAAACAATCTAGTGAACCTTTGGAAGTGTTTGCATTAGGCCTTAGCGTAATAATTCTTGGGATTAAACCATTTCACTCTCAAAGAATCTGATAATGTCTCACATTTCCCAAGGATGTTTTCCGAAGGGGGTTGGGAGTGTAAAATATTCATTGAATTTTAATGATTACAAAGGAAGACTGCAGACACACGTAACTTGACTGGCTGTAGGTCGTAAATTTATTTCCTTCCCCCCTCTTCCCCTGATCCTTTTGAGAGGAAAAATTTATTTGAGGCAATATGAAGTTGGAAAGAGTTGGGGAATTGAAAAAGGAGGGGGTGTTTCGGAGCATTTGGCAGGAGAGAAATCCTTTCCCTTTCTCTCTCTCTCACATTTATTATGTATATAACTCATTGAGAGGATGGCCTGATGCTATGTATTCCTTTTTTTAACCTTAACATTGGGGTTGATGAAAACCTTGGAACTTGATATATATACTTATATACATATGTACAATATTTTAAATTCAAGGAGAAATTAAGTCCCTATTCCGTTGATGTATTAGCTACATATTTCTTTTACGGGGAGCGAGGAGTAGATTTTGAGGAAATTATTTAAATCTATCTGAGTCAGGGAGTTTATAATAGAGATTGTGCATCCCTCCACAACCTTTTTGGCTTTGATGAATATTCACCATGATATCTAGTGTGGTGCGGGGGAGCAAAAAAAAAAAGAGATTAGGACCCTTCACAAGCCTGCCTTTTCCTTAATAAAATCCCATAAATGATTAAGGATTTTCTTATTAATTTTTTTTTATACCCACGGTAAAGTTTCATGTACTTATACCTGGTCATTAAATTCTCAAATGCACGCCTTTTTTTGTATTCCCATGTCTCATTTTTAATATGGATTTATGCGGGAGAAGTGAACAATAAGTTGCGTGGGAACGACCGAGAGTGATTTTTTCTACAGAGGAAGGGAGTGCTTGTGAAGGATGAACGTCCTGTAACTCTTTTTTTTTTTGTTCCATGCTAAAAAAAAAAAATCTAACGCCAAAAAAAATGTTTCTGGAAATACAGATTCACCCAGGAAGTCAATGGTGAGTCGTTTGTCGGAGCTCCGAAATATGTCAACTTTGGCGGAATCCACTTCCAACATAAGTACATCCGCATCCTCAAATCCATCATCTCTGGGCTTATCCCTGGTCCGAAATATGTCCCCCACACCCAAGGAGAGTCGGAGTGCGGAGGAGTTATGCAATTCATGTCCAGGAGGAAATCCCCTGGAACATGGAGGACATCATCTGAGTCACAACCAGAGTTCCTTCTGGATGTCCTCCGACTCCTCCTCCCGCTGTGACTTGGACAGCGTTGACAATCTGTCAATGATGAACGGGAGCGACCCACGTGATGTCAAATCTCCAGCTGCCATGTCATCTCCAGTCAAGAATCACGCCATCAACAAGCCCCTTCCCTCCGCCATGGAGCGATGCCTGTCTTGCATGAGCAAATTGGGGGCTCAAGGTGGGCAGGATATGCTCACACCTTCCTGGACGATGGATTTGAATGGCGTGGGAGCCACCATGTCAACTTCCATTAGTCAGAGTCAGGTAGTGCCCAAATCGGGGAGTGTGGGCTCCACCAATAGTGATCGACTCTCCATCTCCTCCCATGGGAGTTCTGGAGGTGTGACGGAATTTTATTATGACACTCCCCGCTCGGTCCTCCTCGCGGAAATGCGTCAAAATAGCGCCCGGGCAAATACTCCGCCCGTCCCTCACAATGGGTCCTCCGCGGGTAATTCCGTGGGACTCTCCTATATGGCCAATGGCCACAATTCAGAGGGATTTTGTGGTGGCGGGAGCGGGAATTCACACTCTGGGAGCTTCCACAGTCATTCCACGGCATCCTCCTCCCCTCAGAGACATGCTTTGAGGAATGGGTCGGGATGTGGCTTTAATGGATGTCACTGTCACAGTCATGGACAGGCCGGAAATTGTCCGGGAGCCCGAGCTCCAGCTGGTCAGCATCATCAACAAGGTCCCATTTACTACAATACAAATGACAGCAACGGTGCTTGTGAGGCGCAGTTCCAGCCGGGCAAATCTCGTAGTGGAGCTAAAACTCCGATTAATCTTCATCCCACGGCTTATGAGAATTACGATTTCCCTCGATGTGCACCCTCCCAACATCCACCGTCGAACACAGCCAATCAAGTCAACTGCTGTCCTTCCCTCAATAGCTCCAATTCCTTCAATGGATCCTCGCAGTATCATAGTATAGATTGGTCAAAGGTAAGGAAAAGTTCAACTGGTTTCTCTATAGTTTTTTTTACGCATTTTAATTCAGCTGGATTCTCTATATGTAGTTTTTTTTACTTATTTTAATTCAATTGGATTCTGTATAGGTGGTTTTTTTTTGTGCATTTGAATTTAACTTGATTCTGTATAGTTTTTTTTATGCATTAAGTACGTAAATTCCATTTCTCCAGCGAAAAAAATCATGTCGGAATTTTTCGGTCAAATTTGAGTTGATAGTTCCTAACGTCCCTAAAGTTGATAGTCCCTAACGTAGGAAATCATAATATTTTTATTCTGTCACTCTGTGACCACCTCAAGGGACACCGCCGCGTTTTGAAGTTGCTCGCCGTTTTGGCTGGGACACAGCCGCTAATTATTGGATTTTGATGAAATTTGGCGAGGGCACGTAAAACGGAATGATGTAGTCCCAATTTTTTAATTTTCCTGATTTCGATCTCGGTTCACCAAAAACCCTGTTTTTTTGGCCGTTTAGGCTGGCGTTCCTCCGTTAATGCTTGGATTTTCATGAAATAGGCGAAAACATGTTAAACGAAATTGTCTAGATCCAATTTTTTTATTTTCTCAATTTTCACCTCCGTTCGCCCAAAACTGACGCAAACATTTTGTATTACCGACCAAAAATACATACAGTTTCAACTGTATTTCGGCCAAACTGCGTCAGTTTGGCCGAAAAATTTCGACAAGATTTTTTCGCTGGAGAAATGGAATTTACCTACTTATTGTAATTCAACTGGATTCCGTGCATTTTTTTTATGTATTTTAATTCAACTGGATTCTGTATAGTTTTTTTAATATATTTTAATTCAACTGGATTCTGTATAGTTTTATGCATTTTAATTCCTTCTATGTATGTATATATCCTCATTACAAACCATGGGACAGAATTCCTGTGGCAAAGGGTCACGTTTTTCCCATTCCCCCTCCCCACCCTCACTATTTTCACTTGTCAGTAGTCCCCCATTAATTTTATGGAGTAGTATTTTCTACCCGGAAAATAGATCGTCCAATGGTGTGAGCTCTATAAATTGAATGTCCTAATATGTGCTCTGATTTCAGAAACAAGCCATGGATCGGAGTTCCCTGGCTCTCTCCGCCACGGGTTCGGATCCCATGAGTGAATTTTATGATACTCCAAGGAGGTTCAATGAGGGAGCCGTTGGGTCCTCCTGCAATTCTTCTGGCTGTTGCTGCCACTCCAATTCCGGTCGACCTCACGTCCCCAGCGGTGCTGTCAGTTGTGCTTGCTGCACACCCCCAAAGAATTGTGCGAATCCCGTGGCCCCCAGTCAATGTCATCCCGGTCACCGTCATCATTCCGTGGCGGATCCTTTAGAGAATTATGACATCCCCCCCTGCACACATCCCCTCAGCCCGCCCACATGTCAGAATGGGCACAATAGCAGGTCGTCAAGTGGGAGTGTTGGGGGAGGGGGAGGGGCCGGAAGCCTCAATATGCGACTCAACGGGGAGGGTAAAATGCCCCTTGTCACGGGGAATCTAAGTTCTTTGAGGAACTCCAACAATATCCCGATCTACGCTCAAGTTGACAAATCCAAGAAGACCCAACGGTTGACTTCCTCCGCTTCTTCCGTGTCAACTTCCAACTGTGATAGCATGCAGCACATTTATCAAAATGCACAAAGCACATTCCTCCAAATCCCCCAACAACCCAATTACAACAATGAGCCACCCGCCAAGAGCCTCCCACCCAAGAAGGCACCCATCGTCCCAGCTCATGCCACACAGACTCCGGTGGTGGCGGCTCCAAAATGTGCTGACACCTCCGGACCCACAATGACTCAGGAGGATAAGCCCGGATGTAATAATAGTAATTATGTGAATCTGGATTTCTCGGATTCCCTCTGTCTCTACGAGAACTCGAGGGATGTGAGGAGCTCCAGACCTTCCCTGGCCGTGGTGGGGACGGAAGGGAAAGTGTCCATGTCGATGGGGGCGGGAAGTGATCTAGTGGTTGATAAGGGGAATTCTAGTACTGCTAGTACTCCTGGAGTGGTGAAAAAACCTGAGTTGCCCATTTCCCCTGCCAACAACTTGGAGAGTGCTGAAAAGGCGGAAATTGAGCAAGCTCAGCCACCAACGGACTCCAGTAACTCCACGGAATCCAGTAATAGAAGTCTTCATTCTGTGGGGGATGATGGGGCCTCTCTACCTTTGAGGCGATCATCAAGTGTTCCATGTAAAGGAGGTCATGCCAACCGAGGATCAGCAAGTTCCAGCGACTCCGGGGTATCCGGTGATGGAGGACTTTTCTTTGAAGATGGCTCACCCATGGGAGATTTCGGGAGGTATAATGAATACACTTGGTACAATTTGATTATTTATTCCCTGTAGCTTTCCCTCTGTACATACAGTTACATATATTGTAACGTATACCGTATGTTTCACGGAAAACGCAACCCGCTCTACTGCTTATAACTTCTCTACAACAAGGCTTTTACATGATATCACTGGCTTCTGGGAATACTAAGAAGTCAGGTTTTCAGAATTGATACTTATTTTGATTCCAAATCTTTCCGTTTAAACATTATGGAATGTGAAAGGCGTGAAAAAAATCACATGTTAAACATATGGGGGCTAACAAATCGAAAACATATCGTTAGTTATTATAAAAATGTAATGAATATATTTTTATAAATATTACAATGAAAATCCAAGTATGGGAAAATAACCATACATATGAAGATTTTCGCGTATAAACATACGAATACACCGTCAGGCACAACCCGTAGAGAAGTGTGCCAAGGAAATTTTCGCAAATGTCCTGGCGCGGAAGCTCTTAAAAGGACAACGATATTGTTTTGGTCGAAATCTCTTTATTAACTATTAATTTCAATTTGACATTGACCTTGCCAATAGAGCAAGGGATCTGAACAATTAAAAATTGTCACACTTACTTACATTCAAGTTTTGTTATTTCTGATTGGAAAGTAAAATTTTGCGGAGTAAAAAACCTCCGGATGGAAGTTCAATTTTGTGGCTCGTAAAAAGGTTGAACATAAAGGATCAGCGAAAAACTGGAAGAACAATGGAAATTTTCATTTAGATTCCAAAAATATTGGAAAAATTAATATTATACTGGAAGAAAATCCTCGACAATGAAATGTCATTAACGGTATGTTTTTGGATGAGTTAGCCCCCGTACGTTTAACATGTGATTTTTTTCACGCGTTTCACATCCCGTAATTTTTCCATGGAAAGATTTGGAATCAAAATACTTATCAATTCTGAAAGCTTGACTTAAATTTTTAAGTGAAAAGATTTGGAATCAAAATGCTGATCAATTCTGAAAGCTTGACTTCTTCGCATTCCAAGAAGATCTCATGCTACGCCTTGTGCTAGAGAAGTTATAAGAGGGAGATCCGGTTGCGTTTTCTGGGAAACATACAGTATGTACCAAGAGATCAAAAGGATAAATCTGTGAATGTATGTTTCAGTTTGTGCCTGCATGAGTCGTTACCCAGGAAAAATCAGCGGTCGTCCCCAAGTTCACTTTCTGGAGGTAAAAATACTTCCACCACCTCGACACCGAAACCACAAACGTCGATGGAGGCAGAAGTTGAGGCGGCGGCGGAGATCCAATCCGCCGCAAACCCAATTTATTCCACGCCAAAGGAGAAGTTGGTGGAGCCGCCCCAGGACATCGTCAATAATAATGACTCCTTAGCGAACCGCCACTATGAGACAATTGACGAAGTTGACTCCTCCAAAGCCTCGGCTGGCTTCATGGTCTCCATGACAGCTCCACGTGAATCCCACACGAACCTTCAAAGACCAAAGAATCATTCCCTCACGGCTGTGTCCGATGCAAATAGCACTAGTAGTGGAGCCTCGGATATGTCGGATTACATTGAGACTCTGTCATCCTGCTCCAGGGGCTCCAGTGACACGGTCAACAATCACATTAACCCTGCCTTTGCTCTCCATCATCACGGGGTCCATCACTCGGTGGATATTTCCGCATCTCCCAAACGGGCCACGAGCATGAAGCCTCGCTCGGGGAAGGAATATTTCAAGATTGATCGAAGTGCTTTTGCAAAATCGGACTGAGAACATGTTCATCATATACATATTTAATCTAATGATTGTAATTTGTACAAACTGACAGTGTAAAAAAAAAAACTCTTCTGTTCTACAAATCTATAAAATCAAAATATGCACTTGATTTTAGTCATTCTTGTGTATACCATTTGGGTCTTGTGTGTAAGGTTGTACGTGCGCATTTGTATATGTATATTATATATTAATATTTGTGGTTTGAGAGTGAGTGAAGGACTCAATACTTTCAGTATATGAGACCATATAGCTATAGGGTATAAGCCAAATTATAGAATGTCTGTATTATTAGATACTACTAATGTGGGTGTGTACTTGCACTTTAGTACTGAGATTGATGTAATTTTGTCCGGTGAGATACTGCAATGTGTTCTGAAAGAAAGTGGTAAATCATTTTTGGAATGGTGAGTGATGCCAAAATTTTGGAAACACCAAAAAAAAAATTGATTACTGGAATAATAGACTAATTTCTATTTGTGTCTCCCTCGCCATTCCAGAGCTCCTCGAATTCGGATTTTTTCTGAGGAATATTTTGTACATTTCACACTCCAATAACGTGAAAAAATGTAATTATAGTATTGATGGAAACTACAATGCATCGAGTACATAATTTCCCATGCCCCAATTTTATAAGAATTGTTTAGTACGCTATAGAGACAAGTCAGTCAGTAATGTTTGTACATAAAAAAAAATATTGATACTAAATACGCCCATGCGGACGCAGCTCAGATGTACAATTTCAGGTTTTTGATAGTTCCACATTGAGCGTTTTCAATCCATAAGAAGTGCAATTTGTACACGTGTAAAAAAAATACAATAATTGTAAAATGTAATGGCACTATTTCTACATACCAATCAAATCCCCAATGAACATGTTTTTACTCTTTATACAATTGTCTTTTAATGATTAAGTGCCCTATTCTCTCTTCCACCTTAAAAAAAATATTCGATGCTCTTCCATGCAAAAGTTGAGAATATACAGACGACAAGACTTTTACAGGACTGCAGGGAAAATTGGTGTTAACTTAAACGCACAACACAGCCTCTTTTATGTCTTTGTACATATTTGGGTAACAATTTTTGTAATTTAAAAAAAAATTAGGCTTAGAAGAAATACAAAATACGTAATGCCTTCAATTACAGACTTAAAGAGATTTAAATAATGGTCGTATTCTAGGTAATTGTTATACGTGATCGTACTGTCTTCATTCTGTCTCGGTCTTTTGATGGTGAAAGCCACAGACAACTTTCACTTTGTTGAACGCACAACATTTGTGTCTTGAAAAAAAAAATAGTTAGGGGAAAGTCCTATATACTTAACTATACTCAAATCCCGTACTTCTCTTATAAAGAACTTTAGTCTTCAACATTTCAATTAGGGAGACCACATCCATTTAATATAGCTATAGTTTCTACAATAAATCCCAAAATGATCACATTTGATCCGGCTGTACAAAATAGAGAAAACCATATCGGGAATTTAGATTTGTCAACAAAGAATATAAATTAGGTTTTATACACTCGTAGGTCCAACATGCTTCTTCTTCCTGTACAGTAATCCCATGTAATGCATTTTAAAACATGTAAATGTATCACAAATCCAACAAGGTACTAATTACGTTTGTAAATTCCTTTCCTAAAAAAAAAACTTATGACTGTAAAAAAGAGCAATTACAAATTTACAAATTTCTACCAAATTGAATTAATGCATCTTTATCGAGTAAGTTTGAGTGAATTTGGTCACTTTCTGATTTTTTGTCAATCTTTCAGCGTGTTGTAGAGGTAAAACCGGAAGTACGTTATACTACAAAAAAAAACCTAAAATGAGGAGTAGTCCCCACATTAATGAGAAGCTTCCATGTAAAATCCTGTACATAAAATTGTATTTGAGTATACAAAAAAAACCTACCTAATTACAATTTAAACCCAGGTCGTTAGAGTAGTCATTAAGAGAATAGGTGGTAATTGCATTGGTAGCTTCCTTTACCGCTTAAGTACTAATTGATGACTTTTGTAGTCATTTCCATCTTATAAGGTCATGTTTTTCTAAATATATATATAAAATTACGACTGTCCAGGCAGTGTAAATATGATTAACTCCTCTGTAAATATGTGTACGTGATGTTCAAGGTGTAATTTTTAGTGTGAATGAATCCATACATTTACTGGGACTTATACATGCTAAATACATAGGTTGTCTTCGAGATGGTTTGGTACAGTATTTTTTTTCTTTTTTTTAAAAAAATACTATTAAGCACAATATCTCAAAGGCATTGCACAATATTGCGTTAATATTCTTGTCATCTTTGGTGCAGCTGGAAGTACTGACATGAATTTGAAAGGAAAGAATTTTTTTTTGTTTATTTGTAAACGGGAGGTGAAAAAACTCCCAATTAAAAAAAAAATACTAATCTATTAGTATTAGTATCCAACGCATTAGTTTCTTATATTTTATAGATGTACACGTACATATATACTTAAAACGGATGTAATTGTATTAAAAAAATGTTTTATTTTATATTCATGGTACAAATAGCTTTAATGTACAAGAAAATATCCTTTGGGATGATTTATTCCTAAAAATATAGAATAATTTTTCCCATGTAGAATTACATTTTTTGTTTGTTTGTTGGTTGGAAAAAACGGATTAGATTTTTGTTTGTTTTTTAGATTCTGATTAGTTGTAGGAACAATTGTAGGAATCGGTTATTACGTGTATGGATTGCATTAATTACAATTACCGTATCTGTTAACACTTGTAGGTAATGTCCAGAGTATTGTTGATGATTGTGAATCAAATGAGACGTCTATATAAATATTACTCGTAGCGTCCGTCTTGTTTTAGTCATGTGTAATAATTATGGTGAATTTATTAGTAGAATTCATGTACGGCTCTGAAC
The DNA here is from genome assembly GCA_034698585.1 of Disparrhopalites patrizii. Taxonomy (NCBI): domain Eukaryota; kingdom Metazoa; phylum Arthropoda; class Collembola; order Symphypleona; family Sminthuridae; genus Disparrhopalites; species Disparrhopalites patrizii. The sequence continues at coordinate 10,003 of JAQGBT010004732.1, forward strand.
CTTTCTAGACGGTTTAATGGTCAATTAAAGGAACCTTATCTATATGCGTTCACACTTTTCCGAACAAGTTTGTGGCTTTGAAGGACTTGCTCCGTCGATAGCATTACAACAATTATTTTGTTTTTTTTTAAAATATTTTTTACAAATTTCCAAAATACTATACACAAGGTACCGTGGGATGAACGGAATATTACATACAATGTGCACACATACACAGCCATAACCTTGTCCATGAACAAGAACCAAGAGACACGGAGTCCGAGATTTTTATATTACAATGGTGGACATATGAGCAAAGTAATTTTTGTGTACAATTCCTATAGTAAATTGTGTGTATGAAAACTAATTCAAATCAACCAAAGATTCCTTTCTGTTGTTTGATGTAGAAGAATTACAAAAAAAAAAGAAGACAAGAGTCATCATACATTATCTTATTAGGAAGTTCTTTAGCTAATTATCGGAATCGTAAACAACCGTAAAATGTGAATGTTCACAGAATGTTTTGAGGAAATCTTTGTAATAAAATAAATAAAGTAAACTGCACATGTGGAAATCCTATGTTTTTTTAACACTTTCTTCTTAACAAGGAAGAGAAAAGAAATATTCTTTTGTTTGCCAAAGCATTTGCAACGTTTAAAATTAAGGATCATGCCCAATCTCATCCTCTCATCGGGTAAATGATGGCATATGTGTTTATCTTTCTTCGAACTTCGATTTTAGCACATTTTTTGCTTTTTTCTCTTTTTCTTTGGCATATCATTTTTGCATCAAATGTTATAGAAAGGTCTCATTTGTCAGTTCACAATCATGAGAGACACGGAAAGTATTCTCTCGGGAAAGCAAGCTATGTATATAAGAATTTGCAAATTATAATGGTGCATAGATGGCGCCAGAGATTTTGCAAACTTTCCGTCTTTGTTTTCCTTGCAAACGTTTTATTTGCTTTTCCTTCCGCCTCAAACCAATCTGGGTATGGCTTGTTTACATTCATTATTTCTGGCAAGGAAAAAAAAATTTGATCAAAAATATTGATTTAACCCGTTTTTCACAAAACTTTGTACTAATGTTTAAAAACAAGGTTGAACTCCATTCTAAATAGAATGTGAAATACTCTGAATAGTGAAATGCGTAAGTGAATGTAACTTTTCCATCTGGAATGCCAATTTATGAAGCAATAAAAAAACGGTGGAAAGTGTGTTTTCTTTTTAATTTCAACTGCGCTTCGTAGCTTTATTATGGGTTTCCTTCTTCTTTTTTTTTTTTGACAGAACAAATTATCCAAAGTTGGACTATCATTACTAGTATTACTGTACATGCACAGGGACTTTTTCTCCTATACGTCTTCCTTACATAAAGATAACAATTGACGTCAATAACCATAAATAACATTGTTTAATTTATTTTTTCATCAGTGACACATATACATTATATGTATATTAAGCATGTATCTATACACATTTTTTTCTCACTGTGGATACGTATTATTAACATTTAGTAAAAACTGCAAAAGAAGAAGGGTCGAAGGAAATTTTGAAGTTTAAAATTTGGTTGTTGGGCACGCATTAGTATTAAACGGTGATAAGTACAGCGATCATTCATAGACATTGTAAGCAACTTAATTTCCTGTAATTTTTGTCCCTGTCAGCTCCTAAGTGCGAAACAATTCACAGGGAGAATAATAAATAACAATAATAATAAATCATCTCTTAATTTTCAATGCAACGCTGATTTTTTTAAATGTTTCAGGCACATGGATACTTTTATGTCAATGTAAAGTTCTTAACAAATGGCTTAATCATTAGTACAAACGACATGCTTATTATTAAAAGCTGGCTCCAATGCATTCTCTTTACGTATATTATTTCACTATCCTTTTTGCATACAATATTTAGAAATAATAAATAATTAATAAAGGAATCTTTTTCGCAATGACAAAGGATAACACATTATTAGAGAAACGATTTGAAGACAGTTTTTCATATAAATAGCAGAAGCATGGGAAATGTGCCTGGGATGAGTAAACAAAGAGAAATTTTTAAAAAAATGTACACATATTAAGCCTTACTATACATACATTACACACAGTAATAGTACATCTTTCTTAATTAAAAGTTTGAAATATGCTTTCTCCGCTTACGCCTTAGTGTGATTATAACCTTCATTATGCTTGGAATAAATAATGACATAAAAAAAAAACAATTTCTACAAACTGAAACTAATAAAATGAGGTAGTGAGACTGTATATTATCATTTTAAAAGTATTTGTCCCAGAGCAACTTTGAATGGAAAAAATATGTGTATTTTAAGGGTTGAAGAGCATGTAAGAACATATATATTTGTTTAAGCATCGAAAGAAAAACATTCACTGAAAATAAGTTGAACAGAATTCACATAACGTATACATATTACAAAATAAAATGACAAAAATGATATTTACTGGTGATAATAATAACAAGAAATGTTTGTTTCCATTGAACGTTACAAGTTCATAATAACTGATCCCGCCCTCTGACCTCCAAAAGTTCCAGTATAATTATTTGTACCAAAAAACACACAATTTTCATATCATTGGCAGCCATTTCCCCACACATTTCTGTCCTTTTCACCGGGATTCCCTCATTCGGGCATAGGAAATACAAATTAATGGGACAAAATTTTTTTTCTCTGGACAATGTAACTACCGAAGATGATGGAACGATACAAATTTATTAAGTATACAGATGAGAGATTTTATAGTAATTTCTTTATAAGACATATTTTCCCTGTACTAGCCGTTTTATTTTGTGCAGGGGAAGTGAATTGTAATAAGTAACTACGAAGCTACAAAAAGTACTTAGGGTGGTAATCCTTTTACTATTAGTCACGTGGTGTTAGGGGAACCACGACAAAACACCGAGAAAGTTTGGTATAACCATAATGTATATAATATATATGTATATATAATGTACTCTTAAAAACTTGCTACATACAACCGTTTAACATCTTGATTTCCTTTCTTGATTTTCATTAAGTTTGAACTACGACATACTCAATAATGTGATTTACACATGTCCATTTACACTTTTCATTTTACACAAGGAATTATTACAAGAGAGGTGAATTTACTTGTACATTTAGTTTGGGGTGTCTCCTGCCTTTTAATACATCATTTATGTATAATAGCTGTTATTTTTGGCTCCTTATAAGGACAAACTAAAGAGGTTTGTGCATGGAATATGTACCATACAAAATACATTATTTTTTGTGATTCCCTTTGTTCGTGACATGTAAAAAAAAATTGGAGTTTTATTGAAACAAATTGCCTATACTTTTAGTATTCGGGGAAGAAAAACGAGAGTAACTATTATTTAATACCAGTTATGCATTTCACGTTTAGCTACAAAAAAAACATAATTATCGTTGAAGGGTTGAAGAATGTGGCGATAAAAGTCAGAGTTTTAGATGCGTTTATGTTCCCCCTCAAAAAAATATTACGACTATGATGCGCGTACAGCTGTTACGGACATTACGTAGAACGTTAGCATTAAATATTATCTTTATGTGAATACATAGCAATACAAAATAAAAAGAATAATAAAGGATTTGAACTTTGACAAATAAATAAAAAAAAAAGGTTAGTGCTACACTATCCAAGATAATTACTCATTTAGAAAGTATGTAAACTATAAAGAAATTTCAGTCATAACATTACTATAATTATAATAATTTTTCTATCATGTGTCCTACTTCAGTCTGTTCAAGATTCTGTCCCTGCAAAAATATTTTGTTATTTTGTTTTTAAAGAAAATAATTTGAAAATCATTGAATAACTGTTATTTCTTCCTGTATAATAACTAATAACGGTCTCCATTTTATTTATTTTTTGTAAATAATAATTTTCCAGTCATGTTCTATATAAGTTGCTCTCCAGTAAGTTATAATAAAAAATACAAAATAATATTAGTAACAATTGCAGTATAATCGTGAATGCATCCACTATGCATCATCTGAGCAGACGACGTTACAAACAAAAAAATTCAGATGTTTTTTTTTTCAAAGTCATTATTACATAATGCGAGAGCCACGGTACTAAACATGGTAGGAGTGTATACACATATTATCTGTACATGTTGATATAAATTATGAATATTTTTAAAAAACATTTTTGCGTGGAAATTGACCGAGAGCTCTCATCCTAAAAACAAAAGTGCTTCAATCTCATTAATAACGATATCTGGTTGAGTATAAGATATGCAGGGGGGAAGGGATGATGAGGGGGATGATGATGGTATAGTAATAGTGAGTTTTTTTTTTGTAGAAATTTGGATTTTTTTTTTTTACACTATAATAGGAGTTTCCTTGGCGTAGTGATGATAATGGTGGTGGATGTGCTCGTGGACATGGTGATGTTCATGTTTTTTCACAGGGGGTGGGGTGGAGGGTAGGGGGTTGGGGATCTTCTTGGTGGATGAGTACTTCTTGTCCATTCCGATATTCTCCCTCTCCAGCCAACTAATCACCTGAGCCATCGCCCTCGCATGCTCCTGCTCCCGATTCCGATGTTTGAGTTGATGGGGAGAGGCATTGTTGACCACATTTGAATTCTTGTGATGGAACAAGCAGCCACTGAGGAGGTCCAGGGTCTCCTCATGATGGTGGTTGAGTTGATTACTACAGGAATTATTATACTGTGGGGGTGGCTGGGTCGTGGCAGTGACATTCGTCGTCGTCGTCACGGCCGGTGGGGTGAGGAACTGATCACGATCCGAGAGTAAATGGTACCTAAAGAGATTTTGACTCAAGTCATGGGATCGAGACCGGTGGTGTCCATGCTTTTTACAGTGGTGTTGGTGGTGGTTGTGATGAACCCCCCCGCCGCCGCCCCCCGCAACCGCAGCCCCCGAGCTCCGGTGGTGATGGTGGTGTTGAGAGAAATCGTAGATCTTACTCCGGGGAGAGCACATGGAGGGCTGTTCCCCCGCCTTCCCCCCCGCCTTACTGTTCCCACACCTCAAATTCTCATTGTTATTGTGATTGTTGGGGGAGGTGGTGAGGAGGGGGAGGACGGGGCAGGCGGGGTCGATGAGATGATTGTGAGTGCACAGAGGGGGTGAGTTATGGTGGGGTTGGCGACAGCAAGGCGTCACGTGATTCTTCTCCATGTTCGCCTGGAGGAGCTCGAAGAGGTCAGGTCTTTGGATGGAGCAGGCCCTCTCCCGCCACTTCTTCCGATTCCTCAGGGGGGAGGCACTGCAGTCTCGAAAGACTTCCGGGGACATGTTCCGACAGCCCCGACAATGGGACAGGTGATTGGGGAGCCGGACAGAGTTGAACTTGGGCTTGTCCGAATGTCTTTTGCTCTCCGAGCGACGGTCCCGATTCAGATTCTCTTGGATCGTCACATTCACGTTATTCCTCAGCTTATTCGTTCGCGTGGAGTTCCCGTTCCCCATCCCGCTCTTATTTGTGGAGAGGTTGTTGTTGTTGTGGTGGTGGTGGTTATTATTGATATTATTATTATTGTTATTCGTGTGGTTATTATTGTTGTTGTTATTATTGTTGTTGTTCTGAGTGCTGCTACCATTGGGGGACCCACCCGGCCGATTCTCCTGCTCCTCACAATCCGATGAGGCTTGATGCGTCTCCGGAGTCACTGTCAGCCGGACCTTAATGGTCTTCTTCCCCCCGTGGGGAACCGTGATGGAATCATTCACTGCACCGTAGATACTTCGTACTAGACCCGCAATATCCTGTTTAAAAAAAAATCAAATTTTAGCTTGACAAGACATCTTTTACAAATACATCCTTAAATTAAACCCAACGTCATTAAAACTATCTTTAATTTCATTGGTTGGAAAATATAATTTTTAAAAAAA
>JAQGBT010004733.1:0-15855 GCA_034698585.1 Disparrhopalites patrizii
TAATTTGAATTTGGATTTTAGCAAAATTTAGTTTGAATTCGGGTTTTAGTTACATTTAATTTGAATTTGGATTTTAGTTTGGAAAGTGACATTTTAATTATTTGAACTTGAATAATTAAAATTCAAAAATTGGCGGCGAAATAGTGAATTTGGCGCACCTTTAACATGTCCCTCCTCCTCAAAAGTTAGGTCCACACAAGGGATATTATTCCTGGCCGAGTGCGAGCGCGTCATCCTGGAGGCCAACTCGGAGTTATTCTGATTAATGAAGTTGATAGGTGCCTTGAACAAGGGTCGGAATGGATTTGAATTGGCGCTGTCCAGCCATTTATCAAAATGATTATTATTTGTATGTAAAACATTGTGCTTCGTCGTCGGCTTCACCGGCGCGGCCGAGACACTGATCGTGACCGGAGAAAAACAGATGGGCGCCGGGGAGAAGCTCACGAGTGAGTCCGCCCACGTGACCTTTTTCTTCTTCCTCTTCAGGACACCGTTATTCCCATTCTGATATGTATCATGATTCCTTTTGATGATCGTTTTCCTTAAGGCGCTAAATCCCCGCTCTGGCGCGGCGCGGGAGGGCGTTTCCTGGGATTTTAAAGGGATATTATTAATATCCACTTTTGAGGCACTTCGCTTGGGCTTCTTCCGAATGAGCTCTTCGAAGATTTCGGGGATGTCCACGGGGGAAACGACTAATTCGAGGTCGAGATCATCTTCGTCCGAGTCCGATAGGGTCACCACGTCGCCGAAGGCCGTGTCCTTCTCGGGGGTCAGCGCAGTCCATTCTGGAGCTGGTTTTTCCGGTGGTTTTTTCTGGATAAATAATTAAACAACCATTTAAAAACAATTAAAAAGGCGAAATATTACACCCTCTATTTTTGGAAGCTTAAAAAGGCTGTTTATAAGGCATTTAATGTGCATTTTTTTAATTTAAAACTTACCTCTGTCCAGTCATCAATTTCCGCCTGGGACAGCCGGTGCAACGACACATATGGCGGGGACCTTGTATCTATACAAAATAAGGACAAAATTGGGATTAAAATATGGAATTTCTTCGGGTTAATGACCTCCAACGTGAGTCATAATCGCATATTTACGGCCAGTTATTTCTTGGTATGATAAAAAGGCATTTGCATGCCCAGTAGAAGGCCATTTATCGGAAGAATTTGTGATGAATTTCGTGGTGAAATAATATCCAGAAATATCAAATAACCAGAGATGGGCAAAATACTTTAGTTTTAAATACAAATTACAAAATACAAACACACTCGGAGGCTTTAATGGCAAAATATCAATTACAGTTGGTTGCTCCCCAAGTATTTAATTAGAAATTACGAAATAAAATTGTATTTTATGTCGAACACCAAGTACAAATTACAAAATACATCAGTATATGTAGCTATATAGTAATGTATTTAAATACGTATGTTAAATACAAAATACAATAATTGCTTTTAAAATACGTATTTTAAATACAAAATACAAATAATTATATTTAAAATATGTATCACATGAGTTAATATTTTAGAGCGCAATCCAAAAATTACAAATTGTATTTTGCCTTGGTGCACTTTTAATTTACAAAATACAGCAAAATACTTCCAAAGAATCTTGTGTTTTTAAATACAAATTACAAAATACATGTAGAAAATAGAAAATATCTGTATTTGAAAATACAATTACAAAATACAAAAAATGTATATGAATGTAAATGTATTTCAAATACATGTATTTTAAATACGATGTATTTTGGCCATCCCTGGAAATAACTAGAAAATGTTTTGCATATAATGTCATTTGTAGCACAAAAACAAATCTGGTTCTTACTTGGATTTGCCGACGGAATTAGTCCGAGTCTCGTGAGAAAAAGGAGCTTGTGACTAGGATTTCCATGCTCAATTGGAAATTGGGATAACTCGATGACCTCGTGACGTTTAATTTGCTTCTCTTCTGCCTCTTGTTGCTGTTTTTGTTGGAGCAAGAGCATACTCCGCTGACGATTTCTGGCGAGCTCTGTAATAAACAATAATAAATAATTATTATTATTCACGCCATTCCCGGATTAATAAATACGAGCGATGAATTCAGTTTTTCACTGGGGAAATTGTCAATATATATAGTTTTTTAAAAGTGAAATATGTCAGAAAATGTCCAGGAGAGAGTTACAACGGATTAATGTACGACGATTATGTGAAAAGCGCCAAAGGATTATCTTGGGAAAGGATTTACGTGTGGGAGATTATTCTTTGAATAATTTAGATCATTAGTTCCGATAAAAATTGCAAATTGTAATTGCGTTCTATAAATTCTAGAATGTTCCGAGAACGTTTCTCGCAATATTTTTACACGAAATATAAAATTGCACGAGTATCAAAAAAAGTCACAGGACATGCGCAATACAAAAAGCAATGACGACACAAAAGAAAAACGAGGGCGCATGCGCAATTTAACACACACGGTCAAGTGAGCAATTAAATAAATTTGCTGGTACACTTTTGAAATTAAAGAAAACTGGGCTTTTCAACGTGCACGAACAAAAGGAAATCTGCGCAAATCTCAGGATATTAAGTAGAAATTTCTGACTAAATAAAAATGTTTATTGAAATTAAATCTAATTGCGCACTGAATAAAAATGTTCATTTAAATTAAATTTAACTGCGCACTGAATAAAAATGTTTATTTGAATTTAACTAAGTTGCCCACTGAATAAAAATGTTTATTTAAATTTAATTTAATTGCGCACTAAATAAAAATGTTTATTTAAATTTAATTTAATTGCGCACTAAATAAAAATGTTTATTTAAATTTAATTTAATTGCGCACTAAATAAAAATGTTATTTAAATTTAATTTGATTGCGCACTAAATAAAAATGTTTATTTAAATTTAATTTAATTGCGCACTTTGCGCACTAAATAAAAATGCTTATTTAAATTTAATTTAATTGCGCACTAAATAAAAATGCTTATTTAAATTTAATTTAATTGCGCACTAAATAAAAATGCTTATTTAAATTTAATTTAATTGCGCACTAAATAAAAAATGTTTATTTAAATTTAATTTAATTGCGCACCGAATAAAAAATTTTATTTAAATAATATTTAAATTTACCCGCGCGCTTCTTGATGATCTGGAGCCGACTGGAAGTCCGGAAATTGGACTCCGGCTTGCTCTTCAACGGCTGCTTCTGCACCTGCATCATCTCCTCGTAACTCTTCTGGACCTGACCCATGAGGCTTCTGGAGAGGATGCCGACCATGTCCTTTAACGTCCGGGTAAACGGAGATTATCTGGAATTATATAATTAAAAATATTCCCATTAAATCCCATGACGTTTGAAATACGTGACCACGTGGTCCATATTGTTTCTTAGTAGTAATTTCCCAATAATTTAACACAAGATTTACCCCGCCAAACGGTTGCGTTCAGTTTGCGACAAGGCAGGAGTCTGCGCACTAATAAAACCTGTTTGAAGGTACGAATTTTTTTGGCTTGGCAACAAACACAATTTTTTTTTAGGGAGCAACAATTCCCCGTCTTTCTCCTTGCCTTTCCAAATTCTTTCTGTTCGATCGTGTTGGATCCTTCAAAAAACAAGTCCAAACATTTCATTTTTATAATCTCTTGCAACGACAGAGGATTTCCTTTGGCTCTCCATAAAACAATTTGAATATCATTCTAATATTGACTCGCAATGGACCTACTTAAAACGCATGCACAAGCTTTGGCCTTGCCTGATTAGTGGAGAATTTTTTTTTCCTTCTATGCAAGTTGTTCAGAGTTTACTCTCAAACAACAAATTACGCAAACGTCGTTTTTTCTGCCTTTTCCATAATCTGCCATCACGGTCGGATTCAGCAAAATTATAGGACGACGTAATATCACAGCTGGTACGTTTGGAGGAAACCAACATGGACAGGTTTGCCTGTCACCGTTAAAGACGTATGAACATACAGCTTTTGCAATGTTTTACAATCTTGTTTTTCCTTCTACCCAAGACTTTTTTGAGAGAACTGATGCATATAGCAAATAATGATGACTGATTGTACAGTTCCGTGTCAGCCTGGAGAATAGAAAGGGAATCAACGCCAGAAAATGCAGAGTATACAATTCCGTATAAGGAGAGAGAGAGAGAGATAAGAAAATTCTCCTACTGTGCATTTACACACAATCTCTCGCTCTCGCTCTCTTTGCTTTATCAATGGGGACAAACTAGGCGTGACTCTTCATGGCGAAGACATATTTACATATGAGACAATTAGTCTCCAAAGATTTCTTTCTCCCTTCATTTTTTTTTCCTGATAAAAGTCAGCAAAATGAAAAATGATCACATACGCACTTTCAGGGTGATATTGGGCTTCAAAACTTGATCGAAGTTGCTTATAGACGAATTCTTGGACGAATCGATCTTGGATCTTATAACAATAAGATCGATGATTGATGCATGATTAATTCAGGGCCGAATGAACTTTTATCACACTGAAAACTGAATATCAGTTTCACCTAATTTGACCTTTGGTCCTTTGACAACTAATTTAACAAATCAGCTATACTGGTCCTATTAGAAATAGTACTTTCATTGTTGGGACGATGCATTCCTTGTTCATGTAAACTATTCTTATATCTTACAGTATTAAATTATTAAAGGTTAATAATGGCCGATCGGTTAACAAGAAGGTTATCTGATAAATAACTGAGAAGGCTGTCCGTTATATCCGATAAGAATATCGGAAATATAGGTTATCTGCTCGATAACTACGCTTATCCGGATGGGCTACTCAACCAGTTTATACAAAGGTAAATTTATCGATAAGAGAAAAGGTTATTTTATCGATAAGAGAAAAGGTTATTTCATCGATAAGAGAAAAGGCTATTTTATCGATAAGATGAAAGGTTATTTGATCGATGAGAGAGAAGGTTTTTAGATCAGTTAATATAGAAGTTATCAGCTCAATATTAGAAACGGTTTTATCTGATCGGTTAATAAGAAGGTAATCTGATCGATAATAGAGAAGGTTATAATTGATCGATGAGAGAGAAGGTTATTAGATCGGTTAATAAAAAGGTTATCCGATCGATATAAGAGACGGTTATCCGATCTATATTAGAGACGGTTATCCGATCAGATAATAAAGCGGTTACCCATGTCCGATATCAGAGGTTATTCGATCGGTTAATATAGAGAGGGTTATCCGATCGGTAGTAATTAGACCAGTTATTAAAATAAGGTTCTGATTTACTATTGTATTGTTCAGGTTAGCCAACGGGTTATCCAACAGGTTAACAAAAAGGTTGTCCGACAGGTTATTGAAAGTTATACGCTATAATAAAGGAAATAGACCACGTTATCACAATTTTATGGCAATGCCTGTCAAAAATGATAAAACAGAGGTTATCAATGAGGTTACGAGTAAGTTATAACACAAATCTGACAAGAAAGACCTGGAAGTGCTAATGGAGAAATAACCAGTGCGGTTATCAAGGGCTAATTGCGATAAAAATTGGTTAGGTTAGGTATAGCTTTACGTAGATTAGTAAAATTTGTCCCGGGAAAGCCATCGGAGTTACAGCAGTTATCGGAGTTATACCAGTTATCGGAGTTATAGAAGTAATCAGAGTCACAGAAGTAATCAGTGTTATAGAAGTTATCGTAGGTATACAATTTATCGGAGTTATAGCTAGCTTTTATCACAGTTATAGAAGTTATCGGAGTTATAGCTAGCTTGTATCACAGTTATAGAAGTTATCGGAGTTATAGCTAGCTTTTATCACAGTTATAGAAGTTATCCGAGTTATAAAAGTTATCGGAGTTATAGCTAGCTTTTATCACAGTTATAGAAGTTATCCGAGTTATAAAAGTTATCGGAGTTATTATACCGGCGCAGAAATAAATGAATGAGCTTTGAACTATAGTGTTCAGCGCTGAATTAACAATAAGTACATAATCTTATAACAGAATCATAATTTAAACAACGTCGTGCTGGGTGGGGCAGATTTGAATTCAATTTCATTGTTAATCCACTGAAACCATGAAAGACAAGCCTAACGAAACTAAATCAGTTATAGTTTATTGTGATCGAAAAAACAATGATCAATGACCCATTGATAAACATGCTCTGGTCGATAAATTTCCCCGACAAACGACATGTTGACCTAATTGCAAATTCGAGCTAAATAATGTCAGTTACATCTCTCGATTAAATCTAAAACGTAATATTTTGTACTAGGAAAAATGACAACCAAATTGTAAATCAATTTTGATTCTAATGCGATTTTCGACTGATAAAGTACCTGATTTCGTTTTTCTAAACGAAATGTGTTGGAGTTGCACAAAACAATTCTAAAACTACATTCTAACGTCTATACACAGAAGCTTAACGAATCATTTTTGTTCAATGATAAAGTACGTTTTAATTCGTAAAAATCAGAACTATTTGATAAAAAAAATTAGCACTAACTAACCTTAAACCATGCGCAAACGGCAATGTAAATTTACTGAGCGCAACCAATCTCAAATCAACTTTGTAATTAGGATTAAATGTAGTTAGTAAAAAAACAATTACACATCGATACAACGGCTTTGGCGGTTCAATCACATTTCACTATCAGCCGTGATAAGAAATCTCCGTTCAGGTCGGTGCACCTCGATAACAATCATTTTTGCCCGATAACAATCCATTTGTTTTTAGATTCCACGCGCTTACGTCAGTGCGACTGCGCGCACCACCCAAAAATATTTATCCGCTAAATTGCTGATTAATGTTGCTATCAACTATGACTGGCAAGATCAACCGACAAAATAAATTTTGAGATCCAGCTAGCTCCGAAAATCCGTGGTCGATACACATTTTTAGATTCACATCGCCAACAAAATCACTTTTGTCCCTTTTCTCCCTTAAAATCCCCGATAACGAATCCAACATTCACATTATGTACCAACACTAAGCTAAAATCTTGGTAGCGCGCTAATTCTAAACTAAAAACTTACCTTAGCCGATGCCGAAGAATCCAACGAATTTTGGAAGACGATCAATATCGAAAAAAAAGTTTCCTCAACGATTCCTTCTCGTCTTATCCTTTATAATAGTGTTCACTGTATCACTGAATCACCAACACTAATCCCCAGCGTTAGGACGAAGTGCGCTTAAACGTCGTCGGTTGAGTCATCGAAAACGTATGATTCACTGAGATTTCGTCACTTTCCTAGGATGACGTCATCACCAGAACGTTTCGTTAAATTTCTACACCACCCCTAACGTTTTCCAAGGGCACAATATCCACCAAGGCACTCGCGCCTGCGCGCTTTCGTGTTACACCAAAAACAAATTTGAATATAATTTTTTTCCGAAACTTGATGCATTCCTTCACGAAAATCCCGCTGAAAATTTCCCTCCCACTTATTTTGCAAAATTAACGTAAATTCGTTTTAAATTTGTCTCCAAAAATTTGCGTTCTGTCAAAAATTTTGCGTTCTATAGAAGAAATTTGCGTTCTATCGAAGAAATTTGCGATCTATCGAAGAAATTTGTGACAATAAAAAATTGTGGATTCACGAGAGAGGAAAACGTCAGAGAATCCCAAATGATTCTCGCGCGAGAGTGTCCATGGGAGAATGACGAGGGGAAATGATTTTTTTTTTGTGGGGGAAAATCAGGCATTCCCGCAATAGAGAGACCTTTTTATACAGAGAAAAAGCCTCACGGAGAGGAGGTGAAGGACTAAAAAGGAAGTTTTATATATGGCGAAGAGCTGCAGAAGAGTGAGAGAGAACTGAGAGAGATTGTTGGCCCGTCCAAAAAATTTTTCCCAACGCCTATCCAAATCTCCTGCCTGCGTCAGGCTTGAATATATATGCTTCCCAGTTTTAGTACCAAACAAGCCTGAAGAAGGGAATAGCTTCCAAAAGCCTGCCAAAGAGTTGGGAACATTCTTTGGGGAAAAAGGGACGCCTTTCCCCACGCACTAAATGCATATTATAAGCCCTCCTCTCTCAGTCTCTCTCTCTCTCAGTCTCTCTCTTTTGGCATTCTGAAAGAGGGAAAGAGAGAGAGAGAAATGGTGGACCCCAACGAGGATCCAAACCCACATCCTTTTTTCAAATCTACAGCTGCCCCCTTCACAATCAGTATGTATAAATCCCCAGCCCAGACGCCACCCTGTATAACATTAGAGACGCCCAAAGATGCAATAACGAATATAACAGCAGAGGAAAAGGCATAAAAAGGGAGAGAGAGAGAGAGAGAGAGAGAGACGAGGAGGGCGAGTGAAGCATAACCTTTTTATTTGTACTTAGGAGCACAGATGGGTTTCATGGCTCTTTTATATCCCAATAATATATAGTTATACATATATAGCTCATATATAGGAAAGTTTTGGAAGCAAAAGCAATTTAAGACCCTATAACGGCTACAGCTATAATGGAGCAGACATGAATTGCTTTAATAAAACTGCAAAATCCAATCGAATCTCTTCGGCCAAATCTGCACTTGCACAGTTGTACAGTGGAGTTTCTTTATAACAACATTCGTTATACAGTGGACTCTCGCTATAACAACCCTCAAGGGAAGGGCTAAATTGGTTGTTATATGGAAAAGTTGTTATATGGAGCATTTAATATGTGCACTACATATACGAATGTCTGAAAAATAGAGTTGTTATAGAGAAAAAGTTGTTATAAAGAGAGTTGTTACAGAGAGAGTCCACTGTACCAGCATAATGTCAAACAAATTGTTATAACGCCAGAAAATTCACCGCCGCTGGTACATTGAAAGCATGTTAAATTTGTTTACGATAACCACATTAACCAAAAATTTCTGGTTCCACTGGGTGTTGTTATAACAAGACTCCACTGTACACTTCTTATTTGTATATATACAGTCAACTTTCTCTGTATAACGGTTTAGCAAAAAGCACCTAGAGGTAACCGTTATACGGAAAAACGGGCATAAGAAATAGTGCAAAACCGTTATAGAGACAACCCATTAATGAGAGAGATTCAAAATTTAAGAAAAACCGGTATCAGAGAGAAATATGCGAAGGCGTAGCCTTAAACCGTTATAGAGAAGAAAGATAAATGGCGGGGTATTCATAGCTAATGCAAAAACCGTTATAGAGAGAGAAGTACATACGTGAAGACGTGGCCTAAAACCGTTATAGGGAGAGAGGCTGAATGGTGGGGGATTCAAAACTTCCCCGTTATAGAGAAAAACTGTAGTAGAGAAAGCTGTTATAGAGAGTGAATTTATCGTAGTAAATCTCTCAAGCGGATTTGTGAAGAGCGTTATAGTGCTAAAACGGTTATAGGGAGGTCTGTTATAGAGAGAGTCGACTGTATGCATATTGGGTGTGTGCTTTAAAAATAAACGGCCAATGCAGCTTCAGATTAATTCAAATTTAATTTCATGAACAGCCATTTCATTTTTGGTTAATAGCCGCCCACATTCTCTTTATAACGGCTCTCTGTAAACTTACTTTCTCATTATAGGAAAAAACCGTTATATAGAACAGATATTCTAAATTTTTAAAGTTGTATGCATGTTGAATATTATTGTAGAAAATTTTCGAAGGGAGCATTTTTTGCCACCGTTATAAAGAGAGAGCCGTTATAGGAGATCCCGTTATAGCGCGAGCTGATTGTAAATTAGCACTTCGGAAATAAATTATTCTAAGCACACGAATAATCACTACAGTTATAATCTCATTATAAAAGCACTCGCTATAACAGCATTTTAATTTATACCATCAGGAAATTTACAGCTGCTCGAATATTGAATACAAAATAAATGCGTTCTCTATATAGTAGCATTCCTTTTATAACAGCAAAATTTTGGGTTCCTGTGGGGTATCGAGTGTTGCTATAACGAGACTCCACTGTAAATATCAGAGAAATAATTATAATTAATTTCTAAAATAACGGACAGCAATAGCGCTATGAACATTAAAATAAATTTTCTGGGACATGCATATGATTTAAAATTTTTTGGATAACAGATTTTTGCTTGTAAGCATTTCATTTTCGTATATATAAGACATCCCTTTATAAGAAATATTCCCCGTATTGAAGGTGCTCCTTGCAAGAGTCTCAGCATCGGAAATGCGTATGTATAATATGGGAAACAGGATGTGGCATCCGGCTAGAGAGACGCACGTCTCTCTGTCTGTCGTTCTCTCTCTTTCAATTTATTTCTCTTTTATTCGATACCCAACGCAAGGTCAAAAGACTGTGAGCTTGGAAATCAATTGGACCCCCTTAAGCATCCTGTATATAGGCATATGGCGCTCTTTTGGGATACAGAGTGCTTCATCTGGGAAATGTGAATGGGCCTGGGCGAGAGAGACGCGGAGAGATCTGGTAGAGAGAGAGACAGAGAGAGAGAGAGACAAAGAGAGAGAGAGAGAGAGAGAGAGAGAGAGAGACAGAGAGAGAGAGAGAGACAAAGAGAGAGAGATAGCCGGAGAGACTGGCTTTTGTTTCCTCCCTGGCTCCCAACAATGCCATGGGAAAGGGCAGACGGAAGGCTCTAAGAATAGGCAAATACATGGGCATGATCACATGCATCCGAGAGGGAAGAATCTCTCCCGAAGATTTTTCCTCCCAAACAACAACAAATCACGCTTTGCTTCAGGCATCTCCAACACACCTTTTCGGCTTTATTTTTTCTCATGCTTCCTCTCCACTATATTTTATATATGCTTCCTTGAAAAAATGCTTCTTATTTTGGATCCTTTTTCCTGTAACTTTTCTTCCTTTGGATTTCTTCCTTTTGGATTTCTTCCCTGTACATTTTTGACGTTTTTTTCTTTGCGGGCATTTTTTTCCAGTGGGCATTTTTGTGAATTTCTTTCCTTTTAATTATTAAAAGTATTACATTTTTGATTTTTCTTCCTTGAAAATATTTCTTTTGTGGTTTAATTTTTTCGAATATTTGCTATTTGGAATTTTTTATGCCTTCGACTATTTGCTGTCTTCAGAAATGTTTCATCGTTCAGAAATATTTTTTCTATGTTGAAAATGCTTCTGTCTGAATGTCTGTGAGCACGTTGGAGGAAATTCCCTTCCTTTTTCAGACACTTTTCTTCGTCGAGAATGCATCCCTTCGTTGCACAAGCCACGCCGTTTCCTCCATGAATTGCTGAGTACTTTTACGGTTTAATGGCGCTTGGAAATTTTTTTTTTGTAATAAAATTCGCCCATATATGCAGACCTTCATTAAAGGGCCCACATAAAAGGGTTATAGACATTGATTTTCGTCGTTTTCTATAACAACAAAGTGTAATGCAAGATATGGCGAGTTTCTTGCCAGTAAAAGGCTATAAATATCCCACTACGACTAATTTTGTAAACCTTCCTGCGCAGCTATTCAAAATTGGTAAAATAGTGCGTCTACTCAAATTGAACAATTCCCCTAATTTTTATTTAACGCTCTATGCAAATAGTGATTTTTTACATGTCATTTTTACATTTTAATAACAGCAAAAATTATTTTACAATTAAAAAACAAAATCAGGCTAATGTCTACGCGTATCAATTTCGCTTGAAACCGGCTGAATCATCAGCCAATTGCTTCACGAATAGCTGTTTTTTTAATCCATTTTTTTTTTGATTTAATACTGAAATTAATACAAAAACTAACTATGGTATCCTTTTAACAAATCTTGCAATATCCATCGTATATTACGAGGGATATATAAATTTAAATAAAAATAAAAATGAATTTAAATAAAAAATGTTTCTGTGAAGCTGTCAAACGCCAAGCCAATTTGTAAATTCCAGAATTGCAGATTCAATCATTTTGTAGCTTCAGATCGCATGGACATGATCAAATTTGTACTTCGTCCTCGACCTTCTCGTTCGAAAATATAATTTGTTTCTAAGAATAATCCTTGAAGGTTAAAAGCCTTCGAAATCAAACAGTATTTGGGTTCGGTTGAAAAATGAATAATTAAAATGGAATTACAATAACACAATATAGTTCCTTAGCATCAATGTTTGCATACAATTTAGTCTAGAGTATATTCCTCATTTAATCCCAGCAAAATTCTCTAGGATTTTCGAGCATTATTTCATTAGGGCAGCAGCAGGACCAAAGCGGATTTAAATTAATACCCGCACTGTAAATCTACACCCCGTGGCAATCCACCCGACGTGCCAACGTCGTGAAAGGGCTCCATGTAACCAACGTGCTATTAAATTTCCATATATAAAGATTCACATGATATAGCTATATATCCTAATATAATTATACCCAGCGAAATAGCCCGTAGATGGGGGAGTAAATTGATGCCGTGAGACGGAGCTTGCCCCCCCGGGATTTTAATGTGGGTCTCCTCCGTCTCATTTCATTCTGGCTCCATGCTTTCTGCGAGCTAAAAAAGCTTGGATCGGCGACAAAATTGTACACGTTATACATATAAAAAGAGCCATTCCCGTACATACACAAAAAAGAACATCTACAAGGGAAATTGGCTCTGGCGACGGCGTATAAAAGGAATTTTTCCCCCGTTTAAAATCCTTGTGCCACGTTGAGAAGGGGAGATTTTGGGTGGAATAGGGGCAAGATTTGGAGCAAAGGCGTATATAGAGGGGAAAAAATGTTCCAGGCGGAATTTTGGCGTTACGTTGACGTGGAAGGGATAAGGATTGCCACGGGGGAAATTTAGGCTTGGGTAAAGGGGACGTACATACGGCGACCGCAATGGGAAATGTGGCAACAGAGCGTGACACGACCAGCAGGCTGTGCTTCGTCCTGCTACAAATTAAATCCCTTTTTATACACAGCAATACGCTATGCTGTAGTTGGAAATACACAGATATGTACTTTTTTTCCGTGAAGCGCTCTAAGCGTGGTTAAAATGTTTATTTTTATTTTCAAACGTGAAATCGTACTTGAAATTTGGATTTGCAAGTCGGTATTTTTAACTTGGTTTAATTTTTGGAGTTTTGGTTTACTTGTTGGAGTTTCGGTTAACATTTTGGGGTTTCGGTTAAAGTTTTGGAATTTTTGTTTAATTTTTGGAGTTTCGATTTAATTTTTGAAGTTTCGGTTTAATTTATGGAGTTTCGGTTTAAATTTTTGAGTTTCGGTTTAATTTATGGAATTTCGGTTTAATTTTTGGAATTTCGGTTAAACGTTTGTTGTTTCGGTTTAATTGATAGAATTTCAGTTTAATTTTTGGAATTGTTTAATTCATGGAATTTCGGTTAAATTTTTGAAGTTTCGGTTTAATTTAAGGAGTTTCGGTTTAATTTAAGGAGTTTCGGTTTAATTCATGGAGCTTGGGTTTAATTTATGGTGTTTTGGTTACATTTTTGGATATAATGTTCAGCTTAATTTAAAACTCGGTTTAAAAAACAAATTAAAATCCTTCCAGTTTCAAGTTCGGTTAATCAAGTTCTACTTTATGATACACTCGCAATTGAACGAGGACTCTAGAAATAAACAATAAATTAAAAATCGTGAGTCTATAGTTTCGATTGTGATTATAGCAATCAATTTAGTGTACATAAAATTTTATCTATACATACATACATAAATAAATAGTTATCGTTTTATCTACAGACAAAATGATTGCGGGCATTGTATGCTAAACAAAAACAGATGATTTATAGCTTAGAAGAACGTACATAATTGGGAGCAAGGGGCAAGTTAATAAGGCAAAAAGTTGATCATTTTATTGTATTTTTATTTTTAGTAATAAATAGCTGATAATGTTGAACTTGCTTCTGAATTGCACTAAGAATCAGAGCTCGATAATTTAAATAATTATATAAGTAATATTTTGAAGAAATCCGAATTTTTAAGCACGAGTATTCGTACTTTTAGAACACGAAATTGGGTATGATGCTGAAATTAATATTCTCAAATTGAACTTGAACAGATCCCTGGCTGGCAATCTTGATTTTTATTGTATTAATCCGACTTTTTGTTTCAATTTTTTTTGTTTTTTGTTGAGCTTGCAGCTAATCTGCTTCTGATAATCTTACCCAAACGCTTTACGCTGAATTGTAATTAAACATTGTGATTTCATTTCCGAAATATCTCAATTGAGAGAGATGTTGACTGTATCGTATCTGCCCAGTGCTATTTGCATTAATACGTGTATATAAAATCATATAATTTAATTTCCGAAATAGATCAGTTGGGAGAGCAATGAGATTTATAGAAATGAGTGTAAAAATCATCTCAAACAAGAAAATCCAAGGTTTGGCAGTCAATAAATGCTGGAAACTACATGGGTGGTTCCCCAAAAAGTTCTCGTTCGAGTTGTTAAATTCGACAGAAGAAAGAGAAAAATATGATCCATGTGTCGATTTTTGCCGCATCGTACGAGTCTCACAGCTTTATGTTCAAAGCTTGAGTTTATATTGAAAAAAGACAACTTTCTATGACCTCGTGCTCATTGGAGTAACAAAAGGAAATGGAAGGCTGTGTCTTTTTGGCTATGTTGATGTGATGTGAATTTGTGAATGGAAAAAGCTCTGCTGTCGGTCAAGGCTGAGGAGCAACACGTTCCTTTCTGATTCTGAGAATCTCTTTGCTTTTCTCTGCGGCAGATCGCGCTCGTGTGTCCCTTTTGGGGGCGTGTGACATACTCCATTGGATACATGCTTAATTGCCTATATCACTGCCGATTTCCGTTGACCTTGCCCCAATTCTTTAATTGTCTTATGCAGCGGTAGAAAATATCGATTGGGTGATTGCAGGCTCTTCTAACGTTTGTACTTGCTCCAATACAGTAAACACGAAGACAGTGGACTCTCGCTATAACAGCCCTCAAGGGAAGGGTAAAAATGGTTGTTATATGGAACATTTAATATGTACACTACAGATACAAAATGCTGAAAAATAAAGCTGTTATAAGGAGAGTTGTTATAGAGAGAGAGAGTCCACTGTAGACGTAAATTTACTAACTATAGACCTTAAATCAATAGAATC
This sequence comes from Disparrhopalites patrizii, assembly GCA_034698585.1. Classification (NCBI taxonomy): domain Eukaryota; kingdom Metazoa; phylum Arthropoda; class Collembola; order Symphypleona; family Sminthuridae; genus Disparrhopalites; species Disparrhopalites patrizii. The sequence continues at coordinate 14,942 of JAQGBT010004733.1, forward strand.
AAAATAAGATATGATCAAACACGTACCCTTATATATGCATATTTAATAGATCTAATAGCTCAAGTAACCAAGTGGAAGCACTTTATCTAATGACAAAGCCGCTCAAATGCCTTCGAAGGTCTACTTGTTCATAAAGTGCAAACAGCAAACGTAAGGCAGCAAAAATATATTGTTTTTGAATGTATAATAACAATAACATTTCGACAGCATTGTGATAACACATTAAAACGTCGAATTTTAATTGTTTAATTAAACAATATTCAAATCTGTTCTATATCTTCATAGTGCAGCTTCTTAAAGCAAAGAGCAAAGGGCGCTTGTGGCAACCAATGCATTTGTGCATGTTAAATTGAATGAACGAATTGAATTTATAGTGCATATTTTAACTTTTTAACGATATCGTCTTCAACACAAAATTACATAATACCATAATTACGGCATTTGGACTGGAACGACCCATTTAACACGAGGAAGATGCTCTAATGTGAATGGCTTAAGTAAATTTTTGGAATCACACACACATGTTCTGTCATTAGTTTTTGTACTTGCTAAATTATCACTAATTCCTTTTACTAACAGCCTGTAACATATAAATGAATTCCTATAACAAAAACATCATATAGCATATCTCATACCATATATCTTATATGAGACGGAAGAGAAACAAATTTTTTCCTTGCAAAGTGTTCATTAATCATGAACCTTCAGTTTCTCCAGTGAAGCAATTAAAATTCACGAGGATGCTTTTGGTCACGCGGGACCATAGGAGCGTTCTTATGTGACAATTGTAGCATTTTCGTATGCTTCAAAACGATACATTTTGGTCAATAAAAAAAAAAAACTTGTTTCCAAATTTGTTTCTGTCTTTAGGGACAAAGTTTTCAATGTTCTCCCAACCGTGCAAAATGAGGCAA
>JAQGBT010004734.1:0-15848 GCA_034698585.1 Disparrhopalites patrizii
GTTTCAAAATCATTTCAAAATGGTTTCAAAATCATTTCAAAATGGTTTCAAAATCATTTCAAAATGGTTTCAAAATCATTTCAAAATAGTTTCAAAATCGATTCCAAACCATTTCAAAATAGTTTCAAAATCATTTCAAAATATTTCAAAATCATTTCAAAACAGTTTCAAAATCGATTCCAAATCATTCCAAAATCATTTCGAAATCCATTTAACATCAATTAAAATAAATTGAAACTCACATTAAGATCAATTCAGACTCAATTCAAATACAATTCAAATTGAATTGTAATGAAAACTCCATGCAAGGTTCTGCGTATTCTCTGGTGGAGAAAAGTCGCTACTACACGATGGATGGGTCCGTGATCCGCTTTTTGACAGATGGGATGATTCAAATTATCAACGCTCGAGGGGTGACGACCAATATTCGGAAGATTTTGGCACAGTAAATGTCTCAAAAACTTTGTCCCATTAAATTTTTCCGGAGCTAGACCGTGAATAAATAGCTCTAAACAAAGTTTTTGTAATTCCGCGCAATAACAGAGTATCGAACAGATCGGATCCCGTCGTGGACGATGCGGCGTCAATGCTACGGGAATCCCCGAAGGTGAAAGTGTATTATGGGGACATCATCATGCCCAACGGGGACTTCTGGCACATCTCCAAAGGTCGGCGGGTGAAGCATGATCCTTTGTTTGTCTTCACCAGCGGCACGCTTCCTAATGGAGAGGTGAGCCTTTTATACATAATTATTATAAATTATAATTAAGGTTTTTGGAAAATGTCAGCATTAATTTGACAAAGACACCCAGATCCTTGTTTTTTTTAAAATAATTATTATTATCATACTATAAATATTTATCAATCATAGATTTTCCGCCGCCGCCAGGATGGAACCATCATGATCCATCGGAGTGATGGATGTTGTATCATGCAATATCCGGATGGGACCAGATTTACCACGAGAGTTGTCATTGGAGAGGATGTGGTACGCCTTTGCAGCATTATTTCATTAACATTATAAAAATTTCCCAAAAATGCATGCAAACAATGCACAGCTTTGCATAATTTAAACATAATTTTATATTTAAAAAATATGCCTAACATAAAGTGGAAAAGGTGATACAACTAAAATAGTGGGAATTCTTCGGAATTTAGGATGAAGAGTTTAGTGACTGGGAATTCATTGGACTAAAGTACATGATCGAGCATCCCAACTACATCCCCGTGATTTTCAATACTCTGTCCCAGAATATCCATATCAAGTTTCCGCAGGTACGGTAAAGGCCAAAGAGATTAACAAAAGATTATTGAACATAGGATTAATGCATTTTTCGTGAGCCATTTTTTACAATAATTTTAATTGACCTGAACATATTGGACCGTGATGAAGGGAGAATGGGCGCGGGTGTTTGCCAGTGGTCGAATCCGCGTCCACACCATGGACGACTACCGCATCGATGTGGACGAGCATCGGGCCGTCCTCTCCACCCCGCCCCTCCCCTACGAGGGTCTGGAGACGCCGAATATGGCGGCCGTGAAATTGTACCACGACCGGAATTTCTACACGGACATCACCCCCAGGGAATCCCTTGCATCCATCCACATCAATCCCTACGGGGATGAGGAGTACGGGGAAGATTACGAGAATATTCGTTCGAGCATGAAGAAGCGTTTTAGTACGGCCGGGGATGAGACCCGCCATTTAATGGACGCCAATCTCCGTCGTCCTTCCGCCCAATCCTCCTCCTTTGTCTTCTCCCGACCGTCCAGCATCATGAGGAGCATGACGTTGGAGGCCATTCACCTCAATCCGAATCTAGCCAATGGAGCCTACCCGGGAGAGGATGGCGGGGAGGAAAGGGTGGAAATCCGGCTTTCCCCCGACAAAGAAGACCAGGACGAACTCTTCCACTCTCCCGTCGGGCCCAACATGGATGTCCAATCCTTCCTCTGGTTCTCCGACCGTTGGACCATGGTCAAAGCCGTGGATTCCTATGACAACCGCTTCGCCATGGACTTGTACGGGAACATGATTGTGGACAAGGGGGAGAAGTTTGAAAATCGCATGTGCGTCGTCGCGGATGACCTTAGCAAGGAATTGGCGTCAACTTTCAAGATCCCGAAGAAAGTCCTCTCGGGGATTTTGAAGACCACGTCCAGCACGGAGATGACCAAAAATCCTTCTGACCACAAAAGGAGTATCTTGGATCCTTGTACGACCCAGTTGGGGAAGCAGGCCAAGACCAGGATCTTCGCCGTCAAGAGGGACTTGAGTGGCTATGAATTCCTCAATGAGCCCATGGTCAATATGTTGATCAAGAAAGCCAAGACGAATTCCGGGGCTGTGGTCGTGGCGGATCCCATCCCCAATAATCCGGTGAGGCAATTTATTACCATCATGGAGCCGATTGAAGACTGCATGAATCCTAATGGAGTTTGGAAGAGCAAATACAGAGAGCCCGTATTTCGTCCCCGGTAATTTTCTTAAAAAATAATTTTAATAAAATAATTTTAAAAAAATAATTTAAAAAAAAATAATTTAAAAAAAATAATTTAAAAAAAAATAATTTTATTAAAATTATTTCAATAAAAAATATTACAAACTTAATGGTATTAGCAAGGTATGGCATCAGAATCGGTATTCGAATTCAAATCGAAATTATATTCATATTTTTCAGTATTTTAATCGGAATTAGTATCCATATTTTTGTCAGAAAAATATTTTAATTGGAATTTATAATTACACATACACTCGAAATTCAAATTCGTTTCCAAAATTGTACATTTGGATGCCGATACTTAATCGTTATTCGAAAATTCCTTTATTAGGTTGCTAATTCCCGGCTTCGGGCAAGCTTTTTTGTCAAAATCAAGTTATTGTACCGATGATTTGGCAGTAATATAACTATTTCGACCGTTAAAGCATCAATTTAAAAAAAAAATCAGGGTTGCGGAGTCAATTTATAATTTTTGTGTATTGATTTTGCGTTTATTTTAAGCTACAAATTATGCAGATTGCGTCACAATATTACAAATCAATTTTAAAAAAGTAAGTATTCTAAACGTGTTTGAATATGTAATCGTATGTCTGAATATTTGAATAAAATTGCATTCGAATTTATATTTTAGATATCTGAAATTTAAATTTGTATTCATATTTAGGAAAAACACGTATTTTAATTTCGAATTTCGGATGTCATTCCTTGGTTATTAGCGTTCTACAAAAGTCCAAATAATTAATTTACTTTTCCAAATATAGCCGAATAAATCGTTTTTACTTATTGTTATTACTGTTGTAATCTTTTTGCTGTCCCAGTTATTTGTGTACAAAAGATCTCCGTGTCTCCCGGCCAGAGGACATCCGCTGGTTCGCCCACATACTCACACAAGCCCACCACAAGCGCGGTCATTTTTTCCTTAGCCCCAAAGAGCGATTTTTGCGCCTGAAGACGGCGGCAAAAGAACGGGAAGCCGCAGAGGAGCAAGCCCGGGCCCTAGCCGCGGAGGTGGAGGCGGAAGCCCTAAAAAGGTTGGAGGCGATGGAGGCGGACAATGAGGAGGAGGAAGAGCAGGAGCCCAAATCCCCCCGGAGCAAGAGTAAAAAGAAGCTCAAGAAGGGGGACAAGAAAAAAGGGAAGGGTGGGAAAAAGGATAAGAAGGGGAAGAAAGGGAAAAAAGGAGCCAAAGGGACTACCTCCGAATCGGAGACGGATAAGGAGAAGACGGCGGAGGAGTCCGACTCCGCCATGGACACGAAGAAGAAGAAAAAGGCGGGGAAAAGTAAGAGTAAGAGCCGGGAAAAGATGGGGAAGAGCAAAAGTAAGAGCAAGGAGAAAGTGGGGAAAAGCAAGAGTAAAAGCAAGGAGAAATTGAAGAAGAGTAAAAGTAAGAGTAAAAGTAAGGAGAAAGGGAAGAAAGGGAAAAAGGGGAAGAAGAAGAAGGGGAAGAGCAAGGAAGGAACAGAGCCTTTCTCCCTTGCCGAACCCGCCGATGAGGAGGAAGAAGAGGAGGAGGAGGAGCCTCCTCCGCCACCTCCGGAGCCAGCCCCAAAACCGAAGGAAAGACTGGGAAGCATGTATCCTGGAGATTACCCGGAGATTGTGGGGGATATTAAAGGTGCAAAAAAATCATGTTTACATTTTTATTTAACGCCATAATAACATAATATTGAATAATATAATATAATAACAATATAATAATAATTATATTGGGATAATTACGAAGGTTTGTACGGCCCGGAACCCATTGACGACGTGGAAGTGACTCCCTACCCACATTTGGACACTCCCAATCCGAAAAAGACAATGGTGGTCCGGACGATCCTGGAGTTACCCAAATTGGATGACGAACTCCAAACAAGTCTTTTGGCAGCGGCCAAAGCCTACGAGCAATCGGTGAAAGCTCAAAAAAAATTGTTCGAAAACTTCCTAGCGGATGATCCCCGATCGGAGGAAGAGATAGAGAGGGAGAAGCAGATCCGGAAGGAGCTCATCGAAGAGAATTTCCAGTACATGCACCTCCTGGAGCAGGCGGCGGGGAAATTGTTGGATTTGACCATTTGAAATACTATTGTGGCCCTAAAACTTAAGGTAAAGTGTGATAATGTGATGTTGGAAGTAATTCCCTTTACTTATGCCTAATAACTACGCCCAGTGAAGTGAAATCCAATATCCGGTGAACATGTTTTAATTTCTTCTGCCATTTTTTTCTGACTACTGTTATACCTGATATGTGTAGGTGGTGCCCAATAAAGTACAGGTTGCAACAATAAATCGTGTAAAATATTTTACTATACATAATCTAACAACATGAACGAAATTGTACTACAAGAACCTCTTCACAATATAATAGCTATACATATTATTATTGTTATAAGTTTACCAACCGCACTTTAATGACTACTCCCACGTGAATGAGTTACCGAAACTTCTCTTCTTCGTTCTGTTCTCCGAAAACGCCGTAAAATGTGGTTCTTGGGAACCTTGTGGCGACATCCAACCTAGGGGAAAGAATTTAGAACATTGTAACTATAGCCGCATATGTATGTATAACTACAAGTTATACCTTGGGGGATATTCTCCATTAGGGTAATAATGACTAAAGGGATCAACAAATAGGCATATTTTATACCATATGTTTTGTGTAACCGAGAATACACAGGATCTTGAAGCTAGATTGTATTAATAGTAGTATTAAAAATGCGCCAAAAACTAAAGTACCCTATTAGGGTGAACCGAATTTTCAAGCTTGATTTAATTAATAACCGTCGTTTCACAACTTATACGGACTAATAATAATAATAGCGACGACACATATAGCCACACCGACTTCTTATTTACGCCCAAAAGGAGTGCACAATAATTTCGTGCTAAACATTTTCTGGTTTACTGGTGACGCCTGGTTGCTTATTTCTTAAGTTAGTTTTAAGCTTTAAAGGTATAGCTGTAAAATTTACTAAAAATACGCTTAGTAAATAACGACTGACAACCTCAAGGGTCTGTATATATTGTGTAAAAATCGTGCAAAATTAATAGGAACTTACGGGGGAAAGATGGGCATACCCATCCCGAGGCCACCTTGTTGTTTTTCCAAACGAAAGAATTGCGCCAAGGAAGAATCCGGTAATTCCTCCATATATTTCTTCTTCATTCTATCACCGTAAGTGGCAAAGCCGAAGGCCCCTCCGATTAGTCCCACAGCAAATATTTTGGGATATGGGCCCAATTTGGCGTGATATTGGAGCAGACCTACATAAAATGAATTTATTAATTACAAAATTATATTTAATTGTACTTAATCAGATATAAAACTCACTAAAGCACAAAAAGGCCTTAAGAAACAAATGGAAATCGAACAAACATCCACACATTTTAGGTATAAGTTCACAGCAATTTCTGAAACAATGCACATCTATGTACATTTAAAATCTTTCATACCTTGTTGAATCAGCCAGCGTCCTACCCAGGCAGATGCAGCGAAAAGTGGTAGACTCCTAAATAAAATGCCGTTGCGAATGCATTTGTAATAAAGTTGTCTTTCTTCTGGGGTCATGTCATACTCCTAAAATGATAGAATTGTAGTGATTTTAAATCCACAAATTTTCATTTTGAATTCGGGACATGATTTATTCCGCTAATGTAGAAACTTACCGCAAATGAGATTAGTTGAGGGTAGATAGGTAAGTCTATTTGTAATGGCTTCTCTTCGACCGGTTCACCCCTTGACCCTGACCCGATTTGATTACCCATGGTTTTGCATGCTTTTTTGGATTTTCACCAACCGAGTCCTTACAACCAACCAAATTAATTGTGATAATCTAGACAATTTCAATAAAATGTCAATCAATCTGGGTTAAATAGTTAAATTCCAGCGTCGTCTTCATGGACACACTAATAATGTATTGGTTTTTTTTTTGTTACAGTTTCATTTTAATTAATTGAAAAAAACAGAAACACAATCACCAATCACATTTAATTTCTTATTTCATGCTCGTGTGCGGAATTTTCGGGAAAAAAACGACAGAAAATGGATACAAATTTCCCGCGGCGTCAAGTTGCTCTTAATAAATTTGAAAGCGAATGCGTCACCCTCGTCAAATGGATTTCCCCTTCGCTTTGTTTTTTGTCTTTGTAGTTTCCCGAAGAACGTACGCAAAATCTTGTTTAAAGTTGAAGATGGACGGATGACGGTTATAATTCCTAATGCATTCTCAATCTCCACGGCTTCAGGTGAAGGGATTAAAAATTGAACGGGAAACGGTTTATTACCAACTTCCCAAAAGATACAGAATCGTTGCAAACAGAGTAAAAAGCCAGTAGCCAAATCTGGAAGCCTTCATCGTGTCAAAGTTGACAATTATTATTAATGTTGGATCAACTGTGAATAAAATTATGACTGATTCCACGTTGAACCGTCATTTCGAAAAAGGAAAGTAACTTGAAATAAAAATTCACAAATTCAAACTGTTGCACATAAATGACATAACTTTTCGTTGAACATTCCGAAACGTTGGTCCAACATTTACCCAACAACCTTTACAATTACAAGTGTGACCTACACTTCGTAGGGAAGTTTAGTTCTGATTTATTTATTTCCTTTATCATCAATAACAACAATTTTCACGTATGTACTACATGCCTTGGTAGGAGACTCCGTTCTAAACAAATGCTATACAAAAGGTGATCAGAATGAAGCACAATTGGCTGGTTAATCATAAACATACGAAAAAAGTATGATTTATCACTCAGCTAAAGAATTTCCATTCACATCTACGGCCATTTCTTTAGCGTCATTGCATATTTGCATATATGCGGCCGTAAACCACAAATTATTCAGTTGGATTAACAGAATGCGTTTTGGCTTTGGGTAACTACAAAAATCAGGCTCCAGTTGTAGTTGACGATGTGCTCGTGTCTTCGTTGAACCCGATGAAATTAGCTAACCTGATGAGATTTAAAAACATACGACATAAATACATTTTCTTGAGTTTAAACAATTAGTAAATAGTCAACTTTCCGTTTTTACGGATCCAAAAATTCTGGAAGATCTGAAAGATACCTGTTCACGATTCCAAGTCGGTTCGAATCCCTTTGTTGACGGACGTATTCCACGTAAGGACTGTGAGGAAGATTTTCTAAAACGGTTTCCGCCGAAACTTCTTCATAAGCATACGTACCAATAACAAAACCCACTATCGTAAACATAATTATTTTGCTTACTGGCCCCATGAAAGCCTTAGGGTTGGCGTGCACATAACCTGAACAAAAATGTCAAAATTCGTAATCACTTGTTATGATGTTTCAAACGTTGATTAACTCGTACATGACACATGTATAGGTAGGTAGAAAAAGAGTAGGTACGTTTGCAGGTTCCCAAAAACACTGAAGGGTCATGCTATTTTAATCTTGATAATAAAATATCACCTTTTTTAAAAAGTAAGGTTGTCGCGATTGCTGAAAATAATCCTAATGGGAGACCTCCGAATTTCACGCTACGTGCTTCATTTTCTTGCATTAATCTCTTTTCATGTTGCGTGTATCTGTACCACTGCAAAGAAGTCAAAAATAAGCATTTAAATTTCGATCATATCTACAGACATACAGTATATACACACGTACACATTGTGTAAGCAGGAATGAAATGACATTGGCACAATTTCTTCCGGATAAATTCTTAATTGACCATGAATATGCGTACAATTTCATTGTATTGCAATAATAGTGAATAGCGAATATTGATTATTTATATTTTATATATTTACTTACAAGGACCTTTGGAACAGTGACCCGAGGATTTTTCGCCTTCGTTTCCTGAAATCAAAGCAAGATTTATTAGGACCAAACAGAATTAGCCAATTGGGTATACCCCAATTTTTACATTTTAACTTTATACCTACGCATAAAGTATACTGGTTCAACAAGCGCATAAATAACAGTACACGTTCACTTACTGAGATCTCGGAAGCCATTTGGAGTCAGACTTGGATCCAGAAGTCTGTACAAGAAATGAAAATAAATACGAATGTTACTTGAATCTGAAATTTATTAAAATGTAAACAATAGTAATAAACAATAAAGCAAATGCTACAATAACATTAATACAATTATACAATATCTTCAAATAACATGTGCAAAATGTTTACTTTAAAAGTGTCTTCCTTTTTGATGTCGATCCCGGCAAAGTTTAAACGGATGTAGATAAAGTTTGTGATTCAATCTGTCGTTTTTTTAAAAACAATCCAGAACACGGGTAACAAAAGTGATTTTTTTTTGGCATCAAATCCGGTTCGTGTAAAATGATGTAATCCGGGTATAATCGTAATATCGTAATCAAAAGCGTATAAGCAAAAAGGAAAACCCAAAAGCAAATTCAAAGTTCCCGCATTTTTAAAGAAGAACTGTGACGATTCCTATTCTCCTGCCTCAGCCTGCATTCATTTAAATCCCGAATGAATTTTTCTGCTCTATACCCAATTTACAAAATACAAATACATTCACCTTCAGAATTTCGTAGCATGTTCGTCATCCCAATTGATAATTAATTATAATTATTCTTTTTGAATTGTTACCAATACATTGTATTTGAAATAACATCAAAACGACTTTCTTACCTGAGCTGCAAAACAGTACCTATATGTAGCTGATGTTTTACAGGTACTTCCTTGTAATCAAACACGGGTTCACAAAACGTACAAAAGAATTTCAGATGCAAAAACCAACCACATTTTTTGTAATTGTATGCAATATACAGTAATCTTGGTAATTTTGACCGATGTCGATTTCTTTATTCCTTGTTATTTGTTTATTAACCTTGCAGGTAAATATGTATAAAGTAAATGGTAAAAGTATATACACCATTATTAATTATTAGTTAGTATTACTACTGTATCTCCTAACCGTTGTAGAAGGTATGACTAACTGACGTTTGTGCACGATAACTCGGAAGTATTCGAATGCACTTACTTCGTTTTTACTAATTGGAAGAAAAATGTTTTCTGATTTACACGATATTCATAGATAAGTTAAATTCACACGCTGAACAAACGTGATCAGCGACTTTTGCTCTATCGGAGATACGCTGTTACTACCATGTGCATGTACATATGCGTTGAGTTGGGACATTTCACAAGAGAAAAAATGTAATTCTTATAACCGTAGAATCATGACTATTGTACAGACGTAATAAGAATTATTTCTGCAAATTTATTCCCACTACACATGATACTGCCTTTTATTTTGTCTCCTCCCAAACATCTCCATACATATTTTTATTTCTTCCAGCGCCAGCAGGAGCAGAGTAACTTGGCTGAGGCGATCCATAGGATGGTCCACCCGATTGTGGATACTGGCTTGCTGAGTAGCCACTGGACGGTGGCAACTGGCTTGGTGGGGGGCTTCCAAACGCTGGAATAGAAGAACCCGGTCTTCTGCTAGCTCTGAAAACAAAATACGTCACAATTATTTGAAACCGTTTTAAGTATTACAGAATGGAAAATGCATAATTGTATGAACTACATCAAACAACAACATACTCATAGTCTGGCCCAGAAGACAGAGGACCATGGCGGTTCATCTCATATTCAACGCGATTTTGTCGACGCAAATCATCGTAACTGGTGGTATAATTGGGTTTGGCAGGCGGAGGTAAATTGTCATCATTTAACATCTGTTCGTCCACTGGAGCAGGCTTGCTCTCGCCCTCATTGCCCCAGCTGGAGTAAAAGGTAGCTGACTCGTTGTCATGAAACTGGGTATCATTTCGAGTGTCCATGACATCCGAGTTTGAAGCTGATGCCGGGGCACTGCCACCAAAAAGAGGGGCTGACGGATTGTAAAAGCTATCTGATTCAGATGGCAACCTGTTCAAAGCGTTTAGAAAATGTAGGTATTAAAAAACAACCCCTAAATTCAAAAGATAATATTACGGCAGCGTAATTAAAATACATACGTTTGACGTACCATATCGAGGGTGAAGTAGGTACATGATTTGGTCATCTCCACGCGGCCTTAATGAATTTATGTACTAGGGATGAGTGCCACGTGGAGATGACCAAATTCTGTGCTTCACCCTCGATATGCATATAAGCCCAATCCCCATTTATTTTCCATGGGTTAAGCGCTTATCATAAGAAGTTAAAAGTATCTCATAATTCTAAAAGCGAAGTCTCCAGAAGACAGTTTGGATTCAAAAAACACTTTTGTACACAATTCACTCTCTTACGGAGTAAAATAACCGGCACCGGCACCACCACGTTGTCTCTGTTGCCTCAAATACGCTGCTAACGGACTGTTGGATTGATTCATGACCTTTTCCATACAAATCGGTTGATACGAGACTTTACCAAACATGTAACCACAGATTCCAAAGACAAGCGCCTTCGGAATTGCACCGTACTTCGGATTAGGACTCAATTTCCCTGTTAACGGTCAGCAACATTACTGCATTAACATTATTGCACCAACATTACAGACTCCAGTTATTTAACTAACAGTGATCTGATCAGTACCAACACGGAAATAACTAATATATGTCATCCGCACCTATATATGTTAAATTGACAATGTTAATAAAATTTTGACATACCCATTTTAACCAGCATAACAGCGGAGCCGCCCGTCATTACCCCGTACGGAATAGCCCGATACCAGAAGGCTTCCCGATTACATTCCTTCAAGATACGTTTGTCTTCATTCGTTAACTTCTACACATGACACCAAAATAATAAAACAACATAAATATACTTTATTTCTTCGTAAAAGTATTTCTCATTAGAACGTATTGCATACCGTCGTTTAAGTATCAAAACTGACCAAGTCATATGTAACCCTTATACATGAAAATCAGTTTTGACACTTAAACGACTAATACTAAATGCTAACACTAATATGTTAATACTAAATCGTAAAAAAAAACGTACCGGAAACGCTTGACCAGGATGTCGACCGGGAGCTTCTGGTCCAGGTAAACCCTCAGGCCCGAATTGACCCCGATTCGGGTAGTTTGGCATGGCGTTAGACATGATCAGAGTTTATTGGTACAATAACTTCTACACAAGATCGTATATTCTGAAATAACTTTCGGATCTCTAATATCCAATGGGGATTTACGTCAGTTTTATTCCAATACAGGTGATGCAATTCTGTTGTGGAAGTTGAGTATGGACTACCAAATGTAAATTTAATGCCGTAATTACTTGAATACTTCAAAAATAATGAGAAAATGACAGATTTCAAGGTTCAAGTTCAAAAATGTTGAGAAAAATTTTGAATCAGCGATCAGCGGCTTGAGCGGCTGACGAAAATCACAGTACAAAATTTGCCACCTTGCCAAGGTCTTCTTGGCACGAATTAAGAGCGCTCAAATACGACAGCTCCGGCACGTGCCAGTCTCAAGCGTTATTTTGGGAGCAAAACTCCTGAACAAAAGACTTTTTCCTCCGGATGGAAAACGTTTAAAAAAAAAACAATTACATATATTGATATATTAGACAGAAGTTTCCCAATTTTTTAATTTATTAAACATAATTTTTCCGTTTCATCCAAATATGCCTGTAAACGTAAAACATTAGTCTAAATCTAAAATCTATGCTGTGAAACTAATAAAGGAACAAACAAGTAATCACTTTCAAGTGTATTGTGTTTCAAACGTCAGTCAAACAAAAATGCATCGCCATAATTAACTACATAAAACGTTAGTTAATGTGATCAACCTGTTAGTCATTTTAAAATGCATTCAAATTGCCCAACGTGTTATTAGCTCTAAAGAAAATCAAATTGTGTGGCTAAAATCGCTAGAACATGCATTTGGGCTAATATTTCAAAATAGGGTAAAGCTTGATATTGCAGCCAACTGGGTAATTGTGTCCACCCACAATTTAATGACAAACCACGTGTATAATTAAGGAAAAAGATATTAAATTAAGAGAAGTCTCTGCCCATATTATTCATTAATTATTGGCTGCCAATACATAGATTTGTAAATTCAGGAAATTTTTAAAGGTTTTCAGGTGGAATTTACTAATTTGGCGGAAAGGCGGAACAAGCACTAATTTGTGCTTGTATTTAATGCTCAAAATGGTTTACACAAAATAACCACAAATATATATGTGTAGCTTCAAATAAATGAAGTTTCATGGTAGAAAGCTTAATCTGAACTGAAGATAACCTGAGATGAATCTGTGCTCAAATTCTATTCATATTGTTTGTTGTCAGTTGTTGATTAAATGTATGCAATGTATGGCCAGGATTGTGAACTTTAATTGATTAGTTAATATGATTGTTAACTACACTTAGTCGTTAACTTACATATATCTGTAAACACCAAACACAGTGGGTGTATGTAGCCAATCAGGGATAGATTTGCCAGCCAAAAAATTGACGACATTGACTAGAAAATTTATTTTTAATCAGAGCACGAATCAACTTCAAGCGGAGGTACGAAGAAGAATGAATTTGGCGGACAGGCGAAAAACGCGGACACTAATTTGGCGGACCATTCACTCAATTTAGCGGACTTGCGGACACAAATTCGGCGGATGTGACGGGACAGACAGACTGGACACTAATTTAACGGACAGGAAACAAATTTCTAGGACGCGGCGCATCATTCATTAATTTGGCACTAGTTTTGGGCTAGATTTGGCACAGGTGAGCACTAGTTTTGGGCACTAATTTCGCGGATTCGCAGAGAAGCCGAACATTAAATGGGAATTCATTTACAATGAATTCATTTTCAATGAATTCACTTCCAGTTTTGACTATAATGCGCAAAATAAGTATTTTCCTGCAGCAGTAAAAATAGTAAATGATCTGTTTTTGACACAAAAACAATTATTGTCAATCCGTTAAAACATCAGTTCTTCAAATCGGGTACAAGTTCAGCAAGATACGGCAATTTTATAGCGCCAAGGTTAAAATGGCGAAATAACAAATTAAATTTTGCCGAAAAATCCCATTTTGGAACTTCCGGCGGAAAAATTATTGTGACTTGATGAATTTGCATCCGATTTAAAGGATTGATGTTTTAAAATATTGCCAATCAAATTTTGTGTCAAAAACAGATCATTTACGATTTTTACTGGAGAATAATTAAACCTGACTTGCCTGATAACCACACATAACGTCGGTGAAGCAACGTATCGTAGTTTTTGGTGGGTCCATGTCAGCATTCAAGGTACAATAATTCATGCAAGTTGTGGTGTTTGGCTCCGAAAATGTTGTAAGGTTGTTTTTAGGATATAATGGATGCATTGCACATTTGTGAAATTTCTTGAGTTGTAAGGATCCGACCATAGACGAGGTAGCACGGGCATAAGTGGCAACTTTTGTGCTACACATTGGTTTGGTTTGGAAGGAAAATGAGTTAAGTCCAACATTTTCAAAATCGGGTTTTCCAGAAATGTTAATTCTCATTGCCATTTTGTCATTTTCAATGTGTCATTCCGATAAGAAAAAAGTATGCTGTTGCGGATACTGACGAGTGATGCCGCTGCAATGATGTCGGGATCTACTTACTTATGTTATTAATAAAAGTATGTAGTTTTATTAATATTGAATTTAAATGCTTGTGTTTGGTCGCATACATAATCTGTATAATAATGTATTATGAAGTATCTATATAATATACAGAAGTTTCTGTCAGTTCATATTATATAATATAATGTAGAAAATTCATGAGGATCTTCTATACTTGTGTGTAGTTGAGTTTTCTAATGTGTGCATAAATGTAGGATCAATATGTATGTATTTAGAAAATATGAATAGATTCCAAGCGACAGTTTTTGAGATATTCGTATGTATAAAGTTGCAATAAATATCCGTTAATAAGACGGTTAATATTAATTATAATGTATATAATATTAGATCATATTTAGCAACTAGTAAGAAAACTAGAACAAGGGGAGGAAAAGGAATTGGAGGAGATAAGACAGATTACTAAGATTGAATTACAGTGTTAGCATTACTGCTAAGATAGATCTTGAGGAAATTGGAATTTAGGGGTAATTGTTGAATACAATAAAGATAAAATCCTTTAAAAACCATTCCTTGACCTGTGATTGTTCTTAATTAATCATAATTAATTAATTACTACCAAGATAAAGCAGTATTTTACGCAAAGATGCACTGGTACTTCGTAAGCCTTAACTAAAACCACGGACTGAAGAGGAACCTAGACAAGATCTTCAATTCCCTCCACGTGAGTGACATTACCCGGACTAGTCGAGGAGATTCATGGAATCTCTCATGTATATTTGGCATAAATTGCAGACCTTGTGACTAGTTCCGGGCTCAATTACAGATAAGTTCCAACTGTAGTACTCTATAGGTTACAAGTATTGGGAATTTTGCTTGTACTGCAAAAGTTCCTGTTGATTAATTGAAAGGTACTTCTTGCTGTCCGCAACAATATTCTTTCTGTCACTTCCAATACAAAATGACCTAGGCCTCCTATAATGCAATGGAAAATCGGGAAAACGAGATGAAAATGGTAAACTTCCATTACTGCGGTTGTGATCTATACTATAGGATGCAAGTATAGACGTCTAAAATCAGGATGAATTTATTGATCAAAAGTGCAGTGAAAGACAAGAAATGCGTTGCTATAATCACTACGGACTGAATGCGAAACTGTACTAAATGGTAATGAAGTTGAGGCTATTCAGGATAAAAGACACGGTGCACCGTGGACCACGGTCACGGTGGCGCATGTTCTTAAATTGAAGACCTAACCTAACTTGAGAGATACATAATATATATTCACCAGAAATGACACCGTGACCGTGGTTCACGGTGTAACGACTGTAACGTGTCTTTTACCCTTTTACCCATTAAATTATTGGAAACAGCATCTTTCATCGTTGCACTGCTCAACTGACGCACAGTGCTATTGCCCACTATAAATAATTCAGCGGTACTGTGTATTGTTGTCTGTATAGGTATCATATGCAGGTGGAGTTATGTCCGTTGTAGACGGAATTACATCCGCGCAATTATGACAACGGAGTTAAGGCCGGCGGAATTTGTGTTAGCGATAATGCGTCCGTCTAATACGATAATTATAATCTAATTTGAGTAGTAACTAGTAACCTAAGGCACACTGCATCGCCTCCCATTCACGCAGGAAAGCGGAACGTACAGAATAAACATAAATTATATGGTTTGCAGTAAGTACATAAGTACTCTGACAGTTAAGGAGGTTAGATGGGACGGGAGTGGAGATTACTGGCTGCCTTACTGACGCATGACGCAACACGAAACTAAGGAACATCGAAGACTCACGGAAAGGGCGTATCGAAGGCGTAGTGGGAAAAGAGCTCCCGGAGCCGTCGATTATGAGCCACGTCCTGG
>JAQGBT010004735.1:0-15846 GCA_034698585.1 Disparrhopalites patrizii
TATTTAAATTAATATTATCCGAATTCCGGAAATCCCATGGCGACCAGAGCAAATAAGCATTTGCTCACAATATGTACGTACTACAACAGTAGCAATACGTATTAAGTTCATGTAGTCTGTATAGATATAGCTATATCTAACTTGGCTGCCATTATTGAATCATAAAACATGAGAATCTTTAACGAAATCCTTACTTCCAGCCGAGAAGCAAGGTTATCCACTCCACTGAAAATTTTAGATTACATTCGAGAATACAAAAACTCAGTTTGCTCAAAATTATTGAGAAAATTGGCTGTTTCAACCATGATTTTGGTAATAAATTTGACAATAATTTAAGTACCAAGTAATGGGTACAAATGGAAGTAAGTAAGTACTTGAAGTACTTTTCTATTTTACAACACAAAGTAGACATTATTAATTACTGACAACAATTTTTTTTAATCAAATTACAAGTAAATTACTGTAGTCTCTCTATAACAAGTCTCTTGATAACAATATGTATCTGTAACAAAATTATTTTTCGAGCTCTGCGTACATGTGAGGTGCATATTTAATGTTCTATATAACAAATTTTCTCGGTAACAATATTTTTCGTCCTTTTCTTCGGAGTTGTTGTATAGAGACTCCACTGTACCAAGTACTTTTTCATTTTTTCGGGTACTATTCAAGTACTAAGTGCAATTACTCTACTCAATTCCCAGCTCTGCCAATTACACATTCATTTTTGACTCCCTTCATATTAATTTAAATTGCCCAGACAAATATTCATTAATGACAATTGTCGCTGTAACGACGTTATTTCTCTCTGTTGATTTGAGTTGAATGAGTCGAGGAGGGCGACTAGAGGACACTTCCAAGTTGTTCAAGGGAAGGAACTCATAACGTGACGATATTATATATAACTGTTATTTGATATATATTTAGCACTTGAGTACGCAGCATGAAAATGCCGCAGAGCTATAATATAGTTAATTGTTTATGATCACAATTTTGAAAATATGCATATGTAATTACAATCATACATTTACCTGTGTAATTATTCATGAGAATGTATACACCTAATTGACTTATTAATTAATCCTAATGCTATTGCCGTCGGCTTCTGTTTCTAGTCTAAAAACTAACCCAAGCAGCAACTTATGCGGGCACAGAACCACGGAATTATACCGTGTAACAGTGCAAAACGTAATGAGCAAATTTAACATGATGCAACTTGTGGCAAGTTCATTTGACACCAAAATATAAAGCTCGCTTCCGTAGAAACGGTTTTAATGTGTTAAATCATGTATTTTATGAATAAATTAAGCTTTAGCTCGGGAGATTTTTGCATAGGCTGATTTTACAAAAAATGCTGTTTGGTTATACGAAAATCTATAACAATTGAAAATTTTTTGGAAAATATGTTCTACTTTCATTCAAAAAAGCATGTTTTATAGCGATTAGCACAATAAAAGAAAATTTGATTTACGACAATAAAATGCGAACAATGCAATACATTATTTGACGCAAAACGTTATTGAGATGCAAGACAATATTTGGAGCAAAAATTTATTTGGCGCAAAACTTTATTTGGCGCAAAAATTTATTTGGCGCAAAAATTAATCGGCGCAAAAATTTGTCTAATGCAAAAATGTATTTGGCGCAAAACGTTATCCCTTCATCGTAATGTTTTGTAAGTGAAAACTGGCCATCATTCAATAATCATGTTAGCTATATCGTCCGATAGGTTGGCATCAGTCGTGAGGAAAAAGAATTAATTCGAGAGGAAAATATTTTTATTAGGTAATAGCAACGCATGCAGGAAAAACAAGAGAAGTTTTTAAATAAAATTCTGGTTGACGAAATAACAAAAAAATATTAGAATATCTGGAATTTAAAATTTATTTTGGTCCCGTCTTACATTCGACGTCACCCTCGCAGATGTCACTAGCAGACAGTCGGGGAGCCTCATAAAACGCCCGCCCTCTCTTGGTCGTATCGTAATAGTCATAGACGCTCACGTAGGACGGGGAGCTTTCGCCCACTTTAAAGACTCGTTCGGCGATTAAGGGAAAGCAGAGGTTGCCATCTTGGGCCGCCAGGCCCTGCAGGTACAAGTTGAGCTTCGTGTCGCCATTTTCCAGGTCGTGACGCTTGTAATTCAGCACGGCCTTGAGGGTCTGGTCCAGGCCTTCCGTCTCGACGACGTAGCCCGAGGGCAGATTCACTTCGACGATGGTCATGCCCGAACTGCCATCTTCCAGGTACATCGTGCAGACGTCCAGTCGGAGCTCCTCCGGATTCGCTTGTGTTGCCTATTGAGCAGAATTGTGAAATAAATATATTTTATGGATTCTGGAAAAGAATTTTTTTAATATTCAACCCTTATTTAAATCTACATTTAAATATTGGCGGGATTTTTGCAAAATTTTTGCAAGTAAAAGGAATGTTACATTAACGGAGACGGAGAAGGCGGGATTCTGTAGGTCATCCCCTTGTTGGACGTAGTAGGTCCAACTTAATTGGGCGAGGACGGATCCTTTGCCGGAGGCCGTCACCTCTACCATGCGGGTGTCGGCGGGAAGCTCGAATTCTTGAAGGACCTCAGCGTTGTCGGCGTTAATTGTGACTTGCTTGATTTCCGTGTTGCCATTGTAGTCGTATGTTACCTGTTTTAAAAGGAAATTAAAAACAGTCATTACATTCCTAAATCAAGCTGGAGTTAATGTGCCTGTTAAATTAAATTTCTTGCTTTTGAATTTTTCTCCTTTCGGAATTAAATGTCTCCTTCTGTCTGTTTGAATTAAATGTCTTCTTTTTGAATTACACTTCTTCCTTTTGAATTAAACTTCTTCTTTTCGAATTACATTTCTTCCGCTTGAATTAAATTTTTTCTACTCAAACTAAATCTTTTAAATGGATTCCTAAATTGAACCTGTTGAATTTCTTCTTAATCTAAATGCCTACATTTCTTATCAATTTATATGTCGCGAATTTCTTTGATATTTAAATGTGTTAAATTTCTTGTCAATACAAATTTATTCTCCAATTAAAGCTCTTACGTTCACCATGTCGTAAATATGTTCGTAAATATTTGAAGTGTCTTACATTTCTTCTTGATTTAAATATGTTATAAGTCTTTTTCGTAAATTAAATCTCATTAATTTTCTGTGGATTTAAATCCCTTAATTTTCTCCCCGGATTAAATCCTTTAAATTGCGTCTCAACTTAATGTCTTGAATTTCTTCTGGAATTAAGCTTTCTTTAACTTCCTCTGGATTTAATATCTTAAACGTCTTCTAAAATAACATCTGTTAAATTGTTTCCCAATTGAATGTCTTAAATTTCTTCAAGAAGTAAATCTGTTACCTATCTTCTCGAATAAAATATGCTAAATTTCTTCTCGTATTAAGTCTCTTAAATTTCTGCTCGCATTGTGTCTCTTCGATTTCTCTTAGATTTAATGTCTTAAATTTCTTCTCAAATTAAACTTCTTTAGATTTTTTGTCAAATGAAATCTCTTAAATGCTTTTCGAAATCAAACTTATTTTTCCAAAATTAATTTACTCATATTCCCTAAATTTGCCAAATTCCATTCCCTCTCTTAAATGTTTCAAATTAACTATCGTAAATTTCTTTAATTAAATGCTTAAACAAAATCCATATTAATTCACATACATTAAATCAACTCCGTAATAAAATAATTGAGACCCGATTGCAACATTTAAAAATCCACAGATACCATTAATCATCTATTAAAGCCATTACAAACCCATTAAAAGCAACCCAAAACCCTGCATTCTTCGAATGTATTATATGTATGAATCCTCTCTTTCAAAAAGCGAAGGAAAAAACAGCTATTTCCGGTCATTAAAAAAGAATCCAATAATCCTAACAAAATACCCAGAAAATCGACGTCGCTGAAAAAAAAATTACTTTTTCTGCTGAATGCAAATATGCACCGGAAATTGAAAAAAAATCTTGAACGGTACAGTTATACAATTGCCAATAATTAGAATAGATTAACTATTTACTATAGTAGAACATTTTACCTTCAAATCCGCACTACTCGTGCTCGTCAGCTTCCCAAACTCGGCCAGAGCCGCCAGGGCCACGACCGTGTCTTGCGTGGAAGAGAATCCCCCATTAGAATTCTGTTGATTCAGCAGCCACCTCACAATCGGCAAAGCATCCGCGCCCTGCCCTTGCTGAATGTAGGACAGCAATGCGTACGATGTCATCTGAATGGAAATTGGTCTGGCAAAATATTCCCACGGTAATTTCGGAATAATGAACGGACTGGCCCCACCAACGCTCGACCCATTTCCGGTCCCATTCCCGGTCACATTGACCCGGTCAATCTCCCAGAAGACCAAGCCCTCATCGTCCTTAGAGACATTCTTGAGCATCCCCAAAAATTGGGCCTTTGAACTATGATCAGCCAACGAAGCCGCATACGTGGCCAGGGCCAGAGCAAAGACATCTTGAGGACCTTCCTGATTCATCAGGCGCATCCGGATGAAGTCCATCCCCTTGGAAATGACCTGATCGTAGTCAATTGGCTTAAAAACGTCCCCATCCTGAATAATATTCGAATCTTCCGGCTTCCAATGTTTGCTAACTTCAATAAATGTCAAGAGGACGTAGGCGGACAGGGCAACGCCCGAATATTGAGAATTACCCGCCCTCGCCCACTGATAATTCCGCCCATTTTCATAAAACCCGCCATCGCTAGTTTGTTGCCGGACCAAAAATTTCAGGGCTTCCCCAATCACGTTGTCGTCCACCGTAATAAAGGGTTGGGCCTGAACAAAGGATCTGGCCACAAACGAGGTCAACCAGGTCGACCCCGCGATCTCCGTCTGAGGTCCAAAGGACGAGAATGACCCATCTGGATGCCTATAGGTCAATTCCCGCTGATATCCATTTTCCAGGAATTTCCGGGCCTTCATCTGGACGGACTCGTCCACCTTGGAATTCCCGGAGGCTTTCACATAATTCAAAACGATCGTATTCACAACGAAGTTCATCAGATTCTGCTCCCCACAACCCAGGGGCATGTCAAAGAGGAGTTGGTCCAGATTGGTGATGGTGGAGCCCAGGACATCGGAGATGAAGGTCAATTTCACCGAATCTGCGCCCTCCACCCGCTCCTCTGGGAAGGTCGCATTCAAATTGGCCACAGAAGAGCCCTGCTCCGGATTTAGGAAGGCGGCAGTGGACCGTTTTTGCCTCTCGCCCGGCGGGATTACCCGGAGGGGTTGGTCAAGGGCATCTCCGGCCATGGAGGTCTTCGCCTGGACGTGGAGTGGGACCAATCCGAGCTTCTTGGGCGTGATTGGGAACTTCAGGGAGGACACCGTATTGGGCTTGAGCTCGATGGTGGACGTTAAGGTCGTTCCGTTAGACGTATTATTGCTCCCGGCTAATTCAAAAGCACCGGATTCCTCGCTGGACAGGGTGATCTCCGCGGTGATGGGCTCATCCCCCAGATAATTGTGGATCAGGACCTGCAAAAGAAGGACTTCGTCCCGGACGACGGAATAGGGGAGGTTCAAGGAGATGAAAAAAGGGCGGAAGACGGTGAGTTTTTGGGGTTCCGAGAGGAATCCCACGCCCGAGTCCGGATTCAGGGAGTATCCCGTGATGATCCAGGAGGTCAAAGTGTCCGGGACGGTCTTGGAGAGGTCAAAGGAGGTGGACTCATTCAAGGATATCTCGTCCCACAGCCAAGTCTCGGGGAAGTTCGTCCTGGTCCGAATCGTCGGAGCCCCGCCGCCGAAACCGAAACTTGCCGCGCCGCCCTTCATGGGGCTAAAAGGAGTTGAGGCCGGGGCTGGAGCCCCGCCCACTTGGGCGGTGGAAACCCGATTCGTTTGAACATCGTCGTACTCCACGGATTCATCCGGATTGTAATTGGAGCCTTGCGGGACGGTGATGTTCGCGTTTGTTAGGAGGAGAAGGCCGCCATTAGAGAATGTTTGGAAGGACTGGGAGCCGCCGTAAGCTCTTTTGGTCCAGATGGCTTCATTTTCCCTGAGGATGACATCATCATCGATGGTCTTCTGGGTGATGTCCGAATCTTCTTTTAGGAGCAACACGCTTTGGTCCACTCCGCGAAGAGCCACCAAAGAATTTGAGGTTGATTCCAGACTCAAAGTGACGTTGTCCCCGGGCTCGGCAGTGTCATTTGAAAGTGTCACATTCAGGAAATTTCCCACGTCCCCGTCCGCCCGACGGGCTTTGAACATCAGGGAATCCGCCAGGATCTTCTGGGTGTCGGGCAATACAATATAAACAATGAGGCGGGCTTCCGGATCGGAGCCTCGGGGCGTTTTTACTTCCAGATTATACTCGGACATCGCCTGGGGCAAAGTGACCCGCTCCGCCGCTAGGATGTTCTGGCGGCCGTGAATGACGTAATTCACGGTTTGGAAGAGCTTCGTGGCATTGACGTTGACCTTCAAGGGGGATTCCACGGGGAAGATCTGGTCATTGACCTTTTCGGGGGAGACATCTTCGTTGGCGGGGAGGAGCTGAATCTGCATGTAGGTCCGGTCCGTGTCGGAATTGTAGAAGGACGGGATGTAGAAGTTCTGGGTGAGTTCCTTGTACTTGACCTGGATTTGGCGGGGCTGGTTGAGATCATTGGTGGGTGTCCGGAATTTCAGGGTGAGGATCCCTTCCTTGGGAATCGAGGAGGTGAAGGAGGACCCGTCCAGGTCGTAGGAGAAGCCGTGGGAGATCTGGAGGGCGGTGGGGGCGTCGTCGGAGATTGGGATGTCATCCTGGGTGGACACCTTGAGGGTGATAGTGAATGGGAGGCCCGGTTTGAGGCTGTCCGTCTGCTTTATCAGACTTATCTTGTACGGGAGGTTGTAGATCCGAACTTCGCTGGAGCCACTCAGCTTCTTACCTGGATGAATAATTCATTTACTGCATTTACTAATTCACAAAATTCATATTTTGTACTGCAGGAGGAAGAGTGAGAGAGCATATGAGGGGCAGAGAGGAAGAGAACGGGACGAATCGAGAGGGAGAGAGAGTAAGAAATACACGAGATAGAGAAAGAACCAGACACACATATAGGGGAGAAGAGTGATAAAGAAAGAGATAGAAGAGGGGAGAGATAAACGGAAAGACAGACGGAGATAGATGAAGAGAGAGTTAAATATAAATAGAGAAAGAGATAGATGAAGAGAACGAGAGAGAGAGATAAACAGAAAAAGAGAAAGAGAGAACACGGTAGATGAAGATAGACAGAGAGAGATAAACAGAAAAAGAGAAAGAAAGGGGAAGATAAAGAGAGAGAAAAATATGAGAAAGGGAGGGAGAAATACAGTGGACTCTCTCTATAACAACTCTCCGTATTACAACTTTTTCTCTTTAACAACTGTATTTTTCAGCCCTTCGTATATGCAGTGTACACATTAAATGTTTTATATAACAACTTTTCCATATAACAAACATTTTCTCCCTTCCCATCAGGGTTGTTATAGCGAGAGTCCACTGTATAGAGAAGGTGAAAGGGAGAAGCATATGGAGGAAGAGAGGTAGAACGAGAAAGAAAGATAACGAGATAGAAGAGACGAGCGCAAAAGTGAGAGATAAACAGAGAGGGGAAGGAAAATAGAAAAAGAGAGATAAATTAGGAACTGATAAGTGCGAGACACAGACAGAGAGAAGAGAGAGAGAGGAAGAAAGAGAAAAATGGTGACAGACAAAAAGAGCGAGTGACAGAAAGGACGAGCCAAATAGTGAGAGACAGAGAGAGGTACAGAAAGGAAAAGCGAAAAAGTGAATATAAAGAGAGAGAGAGAGAGAGAGAGAGAGAGAGAGAAGGAAGGTAGTGAAGGATAAAGGGCGAGAGGTAAAATATAAGATGTAAGAGAGAGATATATGAAGGGAAAGGAAGTAAGAGAGATGTAAATAGAGACGACGCAATAGTGAGATTAGAGAGAGAAAGGCAGAGAGATACAAAGAGAGAGAGAATGAAACAGAGATATAAAGAGAGAGAAAAGAAAAGAGATATAAAAAGATAGAGAAAGGAAGAGAGAGAAAAAGGAGGAGTGATAAAAATAAAAATCGAGAAAGAGAGAGTAAAAGAGAGCCAAAGAAAGGGAGACAAAGTGAGAAAATAAGTGAGAGAAAGAGAGCGGACGCAAGAGAGAAAAGAAAAATATAAATTAAAAGTGCCAGAGTAAATGAAAGCGACGGAGAGAGCGAGAGAGAGAAAGAGAACGAGAGAGAGCGAGAGAGAAAAAAAAAAGGAAATTGATGGCGAGAGAAAGAAGTATAAATCGAGAGGGAGACAGGGAGAACGAGATACAGAGAGAGAGAAATAGAGAGTGAGTGATAGAGAGAGAAGGAGAGTGCCAAAGAAAGTAAGAGAGAGCGAGGGAGAAAGACAGTTCTAGAGAATGAACGAGATAGTCAGAAATAGAAAGAGACGTTGAGAGAGAGAGAGAGAGAGAGAGAGAGAGAGAGAGAGAGAGAGAGAGAGAAGAAAAGCGAGATATAATGAGGGAGTGAGAGAGGGCGATAGAGAAATGAGAGACGGAGAGGGACGGAGCGAGACAGGAAACAAAGGAGACGGAAAGGGAAGCCAAGAAATTAAATGGAACACGCATAAGAAAGTAAAAGGGAAGATCACGCCAATGGGAAAAGGCAGAAAGCGGAAGACAAAGAGGAAGTACAAAAAGACAAAGAGCGGAAACACGAAATTACAAAAAATGTGCACCTACACCTATTTGCATCACAGGGAAAAAAACATACCAGTAACTCCTTCCGTGACTTCCGCCTCAAATTGAAGATCCCTATCATAGTTATCCGATTTGCCCTTGAACATGCTCTCCAGATCCAAATCCACCATGGCAGTCCCATTGGCAATCGGCAACGTCCGGGAGATCTTGACATCCTTGGGGTCATAAGAATATTTCTTGCTCACGGTGAGCGTGACCTCCCCCACGACGGGCTTCCCATAGGTATACCTAGCCACAATCTGCACGGGCACCTTGTATTCCTTATAAGTCAAATAATTTGGGAGTTTGACCTTGACCTCGTATTTTGGTAAGGTATATTTCTCCACACTAAATCGTTGTTGCTTCGTCCGGGGATCCCCGTAATTGACCCGTCGCCGAGGCGGGGCAAATCCTCTCCGGACACTTTCTGCCCCGCTCCCCGTCGGAGCGGGCTTATTATCTCCCATTTTGACCTCAATTGTCCAATCTCCCAAAACGGGCTCGGTTGAGAGCTGGAGCTCATTCTTATAAAATCCCCGTTGAATTGTGACATCCGGCCAGTTTTTGATGAGGTTGCTATTCCCGTCCAAAATCCGGATCTGGACATCCTGATCTTCTGAGAGGGGCTTGGAATCCCTGTTGAGGAGCACAACCCGGAATTTGACGGTTTCTCCGGGCTTATAAATGGCTTTGTCCGTTTGAATAAGAACGGATTTATCCCGTTGACTGGCGTAAATGGCGGACTGCCTTTGGGCGATTTGCTGATTGGAGGAATCCGTGAGGGTTAAGGTCAGATTATAATCCTTTTGGGATAATTCCGGGACTTTAATGGGCAGGATCAGAGTTTGGCCGGGCATGATGGAGATTTCGCCGGTGGCCACGGAGCCATTTGTGGTATTGATGTCCCCGACAACCTTCAGAGACTTATCCCCGTGCTTTTCTGAAGGCTCCACAAAAACGGAGATGTTGTAGGTCGTGGATGGATAGATGACCTGCGAGGCCACGGCCGTAAAAAGGGGATCCGCCGTTTGATTTGAATCCTGAGTACTCACGATGAGGAGTAAAGGGAGAAGTCCCAGAGAGATTTTGAGGGGGGAAATCATGTTGAATGACTGTGTTTTTGTTAAAATGTTTAAAACAAATTTTTCCCCAATTTTTTAAACAGATGTTTCCCCACGAAAAGCGCGTGTGTCTCCCTCGCCTCACAGATCAGGAGTGAGATTCAGTTGCTAACTGCGGCTGTCATTTATGGGGAGAGGGAAAAAAAAGAGCCGAATATTTAAAGTCATGAGATTTTTTGGGGGATTTATAACCTTGACGAGGTACAATAGACCTCTTGAATAGGGGCTATAGAGGGAATATGGAGGAACCTGTTGAATAATGGGATTTTTTTTTGGTCTCCCCTGAAAAACCACACCCGCCCATGCAGGAGAGAATCTTCTTCATTTGACAATGTAATGAGCAGAGGAAATTTTGGAGGTGCATTTTCCAAGGTGTGGAATATTCATTGGAAATGACAAGAAGATCCAGCTTTTGTTGGAGAGAAAAAAAATGATGCTTTTCATTTTCAAATGATTTGGGGAGGTGGAAAAAATATGTTTTGAAGAACTCCTCAAGTCAAGGGGATAATTTTGTAGAAAAACAATTCTGAGAAATTATACGGCGTTATCATTCCTTTATGGACGTCAGCATTGCCCTTGTTATTTTATGTCATTTTGTAATATATAATAATCCTGCATTGGTGTGGGAACAAATATGATTATTTCCAATATGACCAAATATATTAATACATTGTTCGTTATAAATGGCGGTTGTCTTTGTAATGTGATGAAGTGCATTTCAAGGTAAGTTTAGAGACATTTTCTCATTAAATTAAATTACTCAGCCTGAAAATATGCTATACATTTTTTTTAGGATGTAATATTTTTAGAATGTTTTTTTTAAAATGTAATATAAATAATTCAATTCAAATTAAATTCCATAAAGATTAAAAATTAAATGCATAAAAATAAGGGCGGCAAATTAAACTGAAACATATTCATTCAATACATTTTCTGAAGAAAATTTTGTGCGCACACGAGTAAAGTGCACAAATTCTAGCAAATTAAAGAGAGACAAATTGAGCAAACTAGAACGCACGAAATTTGGGAAGGGGAATGTACACATTTTTTCACATAAAATGAACTAAATTTTTAAAATGCAGCACAACAAATTTTTAAAATCAATAACACAAAATGCTTAAAATAAAATACGCAAGCATGTGGAATTTTAAAATAAAACACGCAAAAATGTGGAATTCTAAAATAAAATACGCAAAATGTGGAATTTTAAAATAGAATATATAAACGTTGAAAAATAAACTATACGCAGAAGCGTGAAATTTGAAAATAAAAAACAGATAATTTGAAAAATGAAATACACATTCTAAAATTACAGTGATTAAATTTATATTTGAACAATGAATGGAACTACTTTAAGTCAAATAAAAAGGACCAAAATTAAGCCCAATAAAATGGACTTTTTTTAAGCCAAATAAGATGGACTTTTTTAAGCCAAATAAAATGGACATTTTTAGGCTAAATAGAATGGGCATAATTTAGGCCAAATAAAATGAACGAAATGAAGTGTGGAAAATAAAATCCTCCAAAGGAAGTAATCCTATTTACAATTTGAATGCCAAAAGAAATTTGTCTGTGGTGAAATTTGTAGAAATTTCCCTTTGGATAAATATTTGAAGGGGAAATTTGACGAATGGTTTATTACATGCGATTCTCCATGCGCTTTTCCACAGGGTGACCGCTCAGAGTCTTGGCCTTCGATTTGTTTCTGCCGGTGAGTAATTGTAATGTAATAGTAAATAATTATCGCTCATTTCCCCTGCTCTTTCCCTTACGGCTATCTAACAAGAAGGTGCAAGCAGCAATATTTAAATTGTATGTAAAGGAACATGCAATTTAGATAGCAAACTTTTTTTTTCTGGTCAGTGGTTTCATGGCCCCTGAAAAAATTGCGGCAACTTTTTTTTTTCTTCCTTTACACTTTTTTTTCTGAGGATGTTACGCGTGTGAAATTTCCCCCAGTATATTTACAATGCTCTTTTTTCCTATTACAAATTCTCTATATACATGTGCTAGACCATAGGAAATGGGATTCAATGTGTCCATTAATATTCTTTGGAGGGGGAAACGAATGTAAAAATAAATATAGGAGCTCACCTGCTAATTGCATTACATGTGGCTGTTGGTTTGTCCCTTCGTCGTCACTCAAACTGACGTCGTTTTGTTGCTGTTATGAGGGGAAATTTTTTTTCAGTCTAATTATTTGTTTTTCCTCTGACGAAGCGGATAAGCCCTTTTTTAAAAAAAAAGATCGTTTATTTTTTTTCAATGGCGGCGGAGAGGAAAGGGGAACAATAACCTCCGTGTCATCCACTATGCGTGCATGGGATGAAGCTTGGGGTTATTTTTGGAGTTTTTAGCACGTGAGCGATGAGTAATTCTCACAATGGGGAGAGTCAGTTGGAAATGTAAATAGGGAGACTGCGAGAAAAGAGAGATGGAAGGAAGGGAATGGATAGAATGATAGAAACGATAAAAGTGGGGGACAAAAAGGAGAAATTGGGAGAAGGAAAGAAAAAATTCGAAATAAGAGGAGGAAAAGAAAGAGAGAAACAAGCGAGAGAATGACAGACGAAAACAAACGAGAAAAGTTAAAGAAGGAGAGAAAACGAGAAATAAAATCGGGAAACAGAAAGAAACAAAAGAACTATAGAATAAACACGAAACACAAGAGAGAACTCTGACAATTGAAAAAAGAGAGATATTCAGAGAGCAAAAAGAGAGACAGACATCGAGAGAACAAACAAAGAGAGAGTAATCGAGAGAATTAAATCAGAGTAAAATCGAGAGAATTCAAGCAGAGAGAAATCGAGAGAATTAAAGCAGAGAGAAATCGAGAGAATAAATACAGAGAGAAATCGAGAGAATAAATACAGAGAGAAATGGACAGAATTAAATCAGAGAGAAATCGAGAGAAGTAAAACTGAGAGAAATCAAGAGAATAAATACAGAGAGAAAACGAAAGAATTAAATCAGAGAGAAATCGAAAGAATTAAATCAGAGAGAAATCGAAAGAATTAAATCAGAGAGAAATCGAGAGAATTAAAACAGAGAGAAATCGAGAGAATAAATACAGAGAGAAATCGAGAGAATTAAATCAGAGAGAAATCCAGAGAAAATAAATACAGAGAGGAATCGAGAGACTTAAATCAGAGAGGAATCGAGAGAATTAAAACACAGACAAATCGAGAGAATTAAAACACAGACAAATCGAGAGAATTAAAACACAGACAAATCGAGAGAATTAAATCAGAGAGAAATCGAGAGACTTAGAACAAAGAGAAATCAAGAGAATTAAAACAGAGAGAAATCCAGAGAAAATAAATACAGGGAGAAATCCAGAGAAAATAAATACAGAGAGAAATCGGGAGAACAAAATCAGAGAGAAATGGAGAGAATAAATACAGAGAGAAATCGATGAGAGACTTAAATCAGAGAGAAATCGAGAGAATAAATACAGAGAGAAATCGAGAGACTTAAATCAGAGAGAAATCGAGAGAATTAAATCAGAGAGAAATCGAGAGCATAAAATCAGAGAGAAATCGAGAGAGTAAAATCAGAGAGAAATTGAGAGAATTAAATCAGAGAGAAATCGAGAGAATTAAATCAGAGAGAAATCCAGAGAAAATAAATACAGAGAGAAATCGAGAGAATTAAACCAAAAAGAAATCGAGAGAATTAAACCCGAAAGAAATCGAGAGAATTAAACCCGAAAGAATTCGAGAGAATTAAAACCGAAAGAAATCGAGAGAATTAAAACCAAAAGAAATCGAGAGAATTAAAACCGAAAGAAAACGAGAGAATTAAAATAGAGAAATCGATAGAACTGAAAGGATGAGAGAAACCCAAAAATAAAAGAAAGAAAACTAACGAGAGAAATAAAAGAAAGAGAAAAAACGATCGAAATGAAAGAAAAGCCAAGAGAAAAAATTGGACAATTAGCAGTGAAAAAAAGAAAATGGAGGAGGCAGGTAAGAGTCAGTTATAGAGAAAAGGGAGAGTCCAAAAGCAAAGCAGCTCGTGCTATAATAACTTGAAATTAAGGATGAACGGTGACAGAATGGATTTGTCATTTTCCCACATGTTTTTTTTCTAATTCAATCGAACAATCATCTCTGTCATCCAAAATAAACTTTCATTGTAATGGTAACAATAAAAAATGCACAAAAAACCCCAAGGGAAATTTTATTGCAGTTTTATCCCTAAAAACAAGCTCCTCGTGATTCATCAGTAATTTCTCCACCGGAAATTTTATTTTTGGAACCACTTGTACATGATGAAATGTTAACGGCGTATTTCTCCACATCACGCATCTGCTGACATTTTCACAAAGGTACAGATTCAAATCAGTTTAAGTTCAAACACATTTCTGGAAGTAATATTTTCTCCTTAATGAAATCAGAATGTGTGCCATATTTTATCTGAATTCACAACGGCCGTGGGGCATGCAAACGCATGGAAACAAACATGCTTAAATTCTTGTCAGTCCTAAACCGACGTACGTCCATAGTTTTAAATATTTAATAATCACACGATATTTAGCAAGGATGCAGCCATACATTTACTTATGTGTGTAATTGCATTTGATTCGGGCAATTTATGATCAATATTTGAGTGAGGAAAAACTTGGACTGTTTTGCAGGCTTCGCATCCGCCGCAATTTCCTGGGCTTCATGTCATATTTACTCCAATGGACTTATGCTGGTGTAACTTTCTGGGTTCCATATATAATTATAGGATGGTATAATATATGCACACACATGTACAAGCCTAAAACTGGATTAAATTTGTACAGCTTAAATGCCCATAAAGATTTCATACCATGATTAAGAGATTATTTCCTCGTATTTATAAATGAGCTTATATTCGTTCAAAATTTTTTTCACATGTGTAAGCATTGCCTTATTTTCAATATGGATTATAAACACGATTTACATGTACGCGTTCAGCGTATTTAAGGCGTAATTGGCGTCATTTGTCAGGACCATTACCCCCGCACGATAAAATGTATTGATGAGGAAACGCTGGAAATAAAATCATCCAAAAATTTCCAGGAAAACCAGGAATAATCGTAACAAATCGTCCATGTATAACAAATTGCATTGGTGCATGTAAGGAAAAACGTTACGAGCAAAATTATAGATTCCAGTTGCATACATTGCAATGATAAGGCCTAATTACAACCTTCAAAATGTGTAGCTCTTCGTGTTTGAAATTTTTATCATTGCAATTACCCAGTAGAGCACGCAACTGCGTGCAGTGGAATAGACTGTAGATTAGCGAACAGAATAACCAGATCAGCGGTAATGTTTATGTACTTATAGTTCGGAGGTAAACCTACTAGATAGTCAGTATGCAGATACAAATTTACACAACAGTGAAAAATATTTTTTGGAGGAACAATTTGTAAGATGTAATTATGGGGAATAGGTTCAACATTAATGTTCTGACGTGTTCTGGAAAATAACAATGCCAAAGTCAATCAGAAGACAAATAGGGAAGCAGGAGCGATAGATAAAATTTGCATATAGACAGATTACACGGAATAGTTCAAACACAATACGAATAAAATGCTTACGATGTAAATATTATTACTAATTAAAAGTTCCTTATCAATCCTTTAATTTTCAAGTAGAAATTTCGGTATCAATTTCAAGTTCAAGTTTTTTAAGGGAGACACTTGTAGTATATTCTTGATAATTCTGGTTTTCTCAATATACACGAAATTAATTATAACTATATCTACCTATACTTGTATTAAATAACAAATTAAATAGCTATTAAATAACATATTAAATGTAGCACATTAAATAGTGTATTAGTTAGTTAGTTCGCGCATTAAATAGCTTATTAAATAGCGTATTAGTTAATTAGTTCGCGCATTAAATAGCTTATTAAATAGTGTATTAGTTAGCGCAATAAACAGCGCAATAAATAGCGTATTAGTTAGCGCATTAAATAGCTTATTAAATAGCGTATTAGTTAGCGCATTAAATAGCTTATTAAAT
>JAQGBT010004736.1:0-15841 GCA_034698585.1 Disparrhopalites patrizii
CTCAGGGGGATCCCAGACTGCTGTTATAGTGAGAGTGCTTTTATAGAGAGGACTGTTATAGTGAGAGTCGACTGTACTGTATTAAATATGTATATTACTAATATATACATATTTAATACGTATCTATGTATGAACACGTTATCACGTCCGGGATTTATACATAATATGTATAAATAAAGGAATTTTATCCAATCTGGCATTTCCCGACATGCCCAGCTCTTGTTTTGCAAGCATGCGATTTCATTGTAAAATTTATCAGAAGGAAAACTTGGCTGGACTGATCGACAAGGAAAGAAGGTAAAATTTCACTAATATATTGTTCATGGACATAAAGTGGAGTCTCTCTCTATAACAAGTCTCTTTATGACAACATTTCTCTAAAACAACATTATTTCTCCGCCCTTTGTATAAGTATTAAGGTGATTATTTTATGTTCTACATAACACCATTTCCCAATAACAATATTCCTTTCCCTTCCCTTCAGTGTTGTTATAGAGAGACTTCACTGTACCTGCAATCTTTTAGCTTAACCTCATTGACTGTGGGTGGGATATTGTGTTTGTCGTTTGTCCATTTTTAAACCTGAAAGAATGAGACCAACTGCATCCTATCATAAACAAATAAATGCCTACTCCAGAAAAACTTTGATGCCTGACATCAGTGATAATCATTTTAATTACATTATGCTAATTTCCTTTGAGGCACCGACACCGCAAAAATGGCGTCGTATAGACCGACCACAGCGATTTGCATAATGTGATTAAAATGATTATCACTGATGTCAGGCTCTAAAGTTTTTCTTTAGTATATATATTAGTAAAGGGGGAAAAGAAGTTAAGGAAAACAACAGAAAGTGGATGGAGAAAGAAAATACAGGGAGAAAGCAAGTAAAGGACAAAAAGGACAAAGTAAAGGACAAAATCAGGAATGAACGCGTACGCGAAAAGATAGCAAAAAGAGGCAAAAAAGGAGAAGAAAGAAAAACATAAAAAAGGAATTAAATAAAAAATGATGGGAAATTAAGTGAGAAACAAAACGAGAGAGAAAGAGAGGGAAATGGGAGGAAAGTAGAGATTGCTAATTGTTAAATAAGAAATTTCTTACAAAAGCTTCAGATTTGCCGGCCATATGATTTTCCTGGATGCTTGTAGCAGCAATAATTCGAATTAGGTACATAAAATTACCCATGTCAAAATTTGGTGGCTTATGCTCATTTTATGCTTTTACAATGGAGTCTCGTTATAACAGCATGTTCATTATAACATCAGGAAATTCACAACAGCTCGCATATGGAAAGCATAATAAAAGTGTTCTCTATGGCACTATTCCTTTTATACAGCAAAATTCGGGGTTCCATTGGGCGCTGTTATAACGAGACTCCACTGTATCTTCAAACAGTCATACTTAGGGACAGGAAGGGTGCAAATCATAAAAAAAATAGTTCCGAGTCCCACATAATATATTTTTTTATTACTTCAAATCCACGCAAATCGGATGTACGAGAGATACTTTTCAGGCGGCCCCTAGCCGTAGAAACGAGACCATCATTAATGTTTAAATCAAAAATTATAAAAACGGGTCACCGAAAATCATTTAGACGCAAAAGAATTTAAGACCACCGTTGATTCGGAAGCAAAAGGGCGTAAGTCCAAATTTCATCAAATTCCGCTAATGTTATCAAACAAAACATTATTATTATCCAAATATTATTAGTAAAGCCTCGAGCGCTTTCCGATGCCATCATAATAATTTTCTCGTAAATCCCGTTCTGCTAAAAATATTGAAAATTAAAGTTTGCTCGGAAGCACTTTTCGGACAAATCCTTATGGGGAAAACCCATGTTAAAATTTAGTGGCCACGGGGTCACCCGCTTACATTTTTTCAAATATTCAAAAACTCTTAAATTCACTTTTTATCTGTAGAGACGTAATTGCATCACTGTGAGGTGACTGTAATTGTAATTGCCGTCTCACTCATTTTTCTCCCAAAACTGCGTATCTACATGTGAAAAGCACAATCTTTTGCAGAGATTTGAAAAAATTACAAATAGGGAACCTCGCGGTAACTAAAATTTAACATGTGTTTTCCCATACGGATTTGCCCGAAAAATGTGTTGGAGCAAACTTTAATTTTCAATATTTTTAAAAAAAATAGTAGAACGTGATTTACTGGGAAATGATTATGATGGCGAGTGAAAGTGGTCAAGGCGCTACCTTGTTACCGCAATTTAGTTTGATTCTATGGATAAATCTCAAAAAGATGGTTTTCCGGGTGCAAAAGCAGTTAAAGCCTATCATTTTGTATGATTAAAATTTGTCGTAATTTGAAAAATAAGGGATATAGATTTTGGAGCTAATGCATACAGACTCAACCATACAAGCACTTATTTCAAGGAAAAAAATATTCTCTGAATTTCGCAGAGTTATATCTGAAATTGTTTTTTGCTGCTGCTGTAAAATTTAGTATTGTGGACTTAGCCCCTTTTGCTGCCGAACGCTTCATATAGCAAATGTTAACAGCAATATTTGCACGGAAAAAGTTCCGGGTCCCTCCAAAAAAGTACCTTGATTTACACCCTGGGGACAGGCAACTTGCTCTTTATTTTTTGAATAAATTGCGCTTTAAAATTTTTAGGGTGTGCTTTTTCGACAATCAGCCTGTGCTTTCAGTGCTTTATCATTTTTTGCCGTTATTTCACGTTTTTACCGTGTAAAATTTCTTTATAAAGTCAACGTGTGGTTCATAGAACCTAAAAATTTAATTTTTTTGTGGATTGAGCCACATTTGAGAAAATTTAAATTTGTAATACAGTCGACTCTCGCTATAACAGCACCCTATAAAGCATCAAACTTCGCTTGTTATAGCGGAAAACTGTTATAGAGAACAGACATTTCTGTTAACAAATGGAAAAAGTTTTTGATGGGAGCATTTTTGCTGCTGTTATAACGAGAGTACTGTTATACAGGGGATTGTTATAGAAAGAGTCGTCTGTATCAACGATCGCACAATTTGGGACACCCCGACCATAAAATGTTATACTGAACAGCGGAGCAGCTCATTTATGTACCTATTTTGGCGACGTATATAGAAATTTCTGCGGTGCAAACTGTTTATGACACGTGAAGATAGCATTTTTTGCATTTTGGCTGCAAAATTCGGCTAAATCTGTTGAAAAAACGTTGGGTGTGCCCTATGCCTTCTGGGTGTGCTATTAGCGCTTTAAGCGCTTTATTTTTTTTGCAGATTTGGGTTCGTCAATGTGTCAGAAACATGTTTTGGGTAGACTGACAGGGTCTAGCACGCATACTTCATTTTAGTGCTTTAAGCGCTTTTGCCTGTCCCTAGCCAAACTCAAAGAATTTTTTATAAAAGCGACATCTCGTGGTATTGCAATTAAAACAATTTTTGCAGTCCAAAGTCCAAATGCAAATGAACTGGTTAGTCGGTAATATTTATGTACATAGCTCGATATAGCTGTGTTTTATGGTTTGTGATGTGATTTTACATTTTTAGAATCGAAGTGAGCGGTTTTTAAAATGATCTAGCTGGTGATTTTGTATTAATTCCCAGTCAAAGGTCACTCATTAGATGCATTTGAGGTTTATGGAAGGGTGCTAGCGTTAAATTTTTACTGTAAGTTCCTAAGTAAGTATAATTCTGTTTGTTTGTTATAGTTGGTTAATGTTTCATGTTTTGTATTGTTGGTTGTACACCAAAATTTAGTATTTTAAACTTCAATAGTTGACATATTTAATTGGCCTGAATTGACCATGAGCAGCGTTTCAAACAATTTCGGGGGGTTGACCACATATAGTGACAATGCATCATCTTCTGGTGAGGATGATTACAACATTTTCCGAAGGAATATTGTCGACTTTTGGAAGTTCTTGTATTCGACCTGGGAGCAGGTCAATCCGTCTCAGGTGTATCACTGTCACAGTGTGTATGTGGATAATTTTTGGCAATTGTACCGAATCAGACATGTCCAGGATTTGACCTCCAACCCCGAGACGGCTCTTCGAGTAATGTATTACAGTTTGGATACCGGAGGCTTCTTCGGAATTCAGAATCAATCCGAATTTTCCTTGAAGCTTGACCTTGCCACGGGGTTGTATCAGGTCCGATGTCGATGGAGAGGTCATCCAGGTTGGGTTTTCGGAACGGGTGAGTTTTCAATTGTTCTTGCGATTCTGAAAAGCATGGCAAGGTTTTGAATCTTTAGTGTTCAATTAGTTCGTTCAATACATCCTGTGTTGGTGATCTGTGTTGGTTCACGTTTGTAAAATGTTAATTTTCGATGTTTCATATTTGTTGGATCTCTTCACTCCGGATGACCTAATCGATTTGTGATAATTTTCCGTAGGAGATACGGGAAAAGCGGCTTTGCAGAAAGCTGCTATGAAAGCTTTACAATTGATTCTGTACCCACATTTTGAAGAATATGTGACCCAGAGCTTCTCTGGTAGGTAAGTGCTTGTAATGATTTTTGATAGTATAAATCACATTGTACATGGAACATAATACGCACATTGTTGTACCTGTGTTGGTTTTGCAGCAATGGTTTCTTGGAGTAAGGGGTAACTGCTATTGTGATTTATCAATACAGGATAACCCCATGTCAGGTCAAGCTGTGTTATTAACACATAAATAGTAATAAATAAATACCTATAATAATATGTAGTATATATTATTATGTGTATACAAGTTAACGTTAGTTTGGGCTATTTTTTCCCGGTCACTAATCAACGAGTCACTCATGTTCGTACAGTTAGTTTTTGTCGTGATAAGGTCAAGTCAAAGCCAGTAGAGTTTACTGCTGTAAACTAGTCAAGGTAGGTTGGCTGTGGGCACTTTTTGGTGGAAAGGCTAAACATCCAACTTAAAAGCGTTGGCTTGGTGGAAAGGACTGCAGGGAAATATCTTCGTAAACGTTTTTTAGTATTAATTTTTACTATTGTAGGCACATTATAGCGGAACCGGAAAAGCTGGAGGATGAGCTGCAACAGCTCATTGGATTTCAGGAATTGGCTTGCCAACCTAATTGTAATCTACTAAATACCCCTGACATTTTTCCTGGCCGAAGGGGACTTCCAGTTCATCCGTCCATTTGGAAGTCTCGATTGCCGGGGGAACTCATGGAAAGTTACTTCCTGCTCTCGTCGATGGAGAAAGAAAATGTTTTGGTCAACTTTTGGGGTGCTCGTAAAGCATTTGATCCTTATGAAGCTCAACCGAATGTTTTTGGCTTGATTTCCATCCGTAGTCTTCGTAGTTTTCCTGTACGGGCTCTTACTGATGTGTTCACCCAGGAGAAGATCAGTTTTCAGATGTTAAATGATATTCCTAATTTCAAAGACGGTTCTTCTGTGGTTAAATGTAGGTGTTTTATCAGCCAGGACGGAGAAAGTGTTGAGGGTGTCGGGGAAGGTAAGAACTACCTTCTTTGTGTTTTGGATTTTGGAATTCAAAAAGTGTACATATTATATACTGGTATGTTATTGTTTAGTATGTAAAATCAATTTGTACGGAACTTTTTAAAAACTATTAAAATGTGTTAAGAGTTAAACTAACTTATTTGAAAATATTGACGATAGTTTAGCATTTGTATTTTACAGGTCCAACTCGACTTAATGCTTTACAACAGGCGGCACTTCGAGTCATGGTATCATATTTTGGTCTTCAGGAATTCACCCTCTTGGCTCTTATGACAGAGGAGCAGACGTAAGTCGGTAAAACTATTATTTTAAGTTGTTTGTTGTTGATTTTGCTAAGGTTTTTATATTTTTGCATTTGTTATGCTTCGGTTTATTATCAATTTGCATCCATTAATAGGTGGAAAGGTGTGGAGCTTGGGAGAGTAATATCACGTATTCAAGCCCGGGAATGGATCTCGTTAGTCAGCAACAGCAACGGTGGGTCATGTCCCCAAGCATTCATTGAAGACAGTGTTGACAATACATTATTTTCCTCCCAGAATCAAGCAGATCTGGGAGATTCACAACAAGCTCAAAAGAAATGCTTGGAGGAGGCAATAAATGAAGAGATGTCAATTATAAAGGAATTCTTAGTCAGAACACCTTCTTCCCACCATCTGTCCTTTTTGAACAATGGTGGTGATCCAATCCGAAATCCAGCTGGCAATTCCAACTATAATACTGTAACGCCTGCACTAAGTACCTTTATTATTACCGAAAGAACCAGTTTTACTAATACTGGGGGATCTACACAAACGAATCAAGTTCCCAGTCCCAGCCCATACAGCAATGCGTGGGGTCAACCAACATTCGTTGCAAATATGAGCGATTGTAGCACCGTGGTGCACGAATCCAATACTTCAGAGGCTAATATGTGTCCTGTCAGTGTTGTGACTCCGGTAAACCGGAACTTGGCACCGGTCGGAAGGGCCTTTCCAATCGCTAGAAATGTAACATTTAGCAAGCCGCAGCCCCAACCACTACTCCGAAATACCGCGTTTGGCGGAACCGCATCGGTACCCACAAATAGGACCACTGCTCAGATGGCTGCGACAAATCTTAACGCAGTTCAACGTTCTCGAACGGAATCACCAATGATAAGGCAACCGTTGAACAAACATTCGTTAACTGGTTCCAGCGCAAGCTTACCCACTTCTAATTTCTCAGACAGTCCAGTGGCGCTGGACAAAGCTATTAGTCGCATTTTAGGGAGCTCTGGAAATAATAATTCCAGCCCCAGTCGAAATACGCTCACACTGCATTACCAGCGTTCACCCCAGTCTTCTAGCACTCAAACCAATGGCCAGCACCGTCCAATTTCCTCAGCGACGAATCTGTCACGAACCACTCGTTTCTCGCCCAATCCAGTGACGCAGCCTACAGGCGATTCCACTACAATCCGAGTTTGTACAACGCAGCTTTCATCGGGGACTACTGCGGCTATTTCAATAACAAGTGTGGCTTCTGTTGCAATGACGAGTTGTTCCACGACCACAATCCGTTCTGGGAATAATACAGGACCCGTGACTAGTGCCTCCAGAAGTCAAACTCACCAGTTGACGGTACAGTCGACTGAATCGTGTGATTTCAGTGAATTTTTCTCTAGTAACCCTGATGGAACTACGGAACTTCCAAAGGACCTTTTTTTGCCGAAAGTATCAAACAAATCAAACCCAATAAATGACGGAAGACATACAGCTGACAGAACTGGGATTTCCTGCAAATTGGAGGAGAAGAGGAAAAAGTATAGCATGCGGTTGCCATTTGACGAAATTATCGGCTACAGACTCCCACAGGAAGCACCTGAAGCGTTGAACCTTCTTTTTAAAGACCGTGGCGAAGAGAAGCCTAAGTATGTGAAAGAAAAACTCTTCCTGGGGGAAGTGAAACTGGATTCCGATCACGTTTTTCAGGTTTTGGGTAAGTGCTCGGATGTCTTTTGCCTAATGAGTTCTATCTGCATTTACTGTAACAAATTGAGACATTGAGACGATAACATGTATGTATATTTTTTCTAAAATGTTTGTTTAGGCGAAACTCCCCGCGACGCAATTGACAAAGCATCCCTCAAAGCTTTAGAGTGGCTGAAGGCGAACGAAAAATATGACCCACCTTCTCCGCAAATTTGAACAAACTGAAGTTATTTTTTATACCTATAGAGAACGCATCCAAATACAATGCCATATTTATAAGGATTTTAAATACGTTAATGTTTAGCTTGAGCAGTGTCATGTATTAAATATAAGCATGAAAATAAATATAGTTTTTATGTAATTGTTAAAACACGGATGTATGTATGTCTAAAAACATTGATTTTAAATTGACTTAAACGCTCAAATTCTGCGTAGATACTATTATATGAAAACAAAGAATGAGTGATCCAGCTCCAGAGTTTCCCACAGAACAGTACACAACTTCACGAATTGTATTTTATTATTTACACACAGCTTAGTATTAGGTATTAGCTTAACATTGTTTACGTAATAAGCATAAAATCCAATGGATGAATGAATTCTTATTAAGTATTGAGGTACGTCGGTAGGTATAATTATTTTCAATCGTAAGAAGCAGAAGAAAACCAATTTGAAGGTTGCTGTGGCTTCTGCAATAGCAACTGGTGATGATGTCTTTCAAGGAAAGCCCAGATCAGTGACAAAAGGCACCCCACCAGGAAAACCACGAAGGCCGTGTAACAATCCAGCATGTTCAGCCCGAAGTTGATATTAGTGTTTTGGATGCATCGGATGATTCTAGCGGTTTCGTAGCTCGTCCAATAGCGATGAGCGAGGCCACGTTCAATTAGAGTGACGGTTCTGTCACACGAATGCCATACTTTGTACCAGCTTCATAATTATACCATTTAAATACCGATTCGATTCCAAGTGAAATGTGAATATTATGAAAACTATTTTATGCACCTACTGCTTTTCAAAAATTTCCCTGTAGGGAGCTCCTCTCCTCACCATCATGGCGTCATTAATGCGGGACTCCCGCTTCCCCGCCAATTTTTCGATGGTGCAAAGTTCTTGCGTAGAGTAATTCGAGGTTCCGGTCTTGTAAAAATCATCTTGTGGCATTATGGCCGCGTATTTCGTGCTGGACTGAAGAACATCTCTCACCGTGACCTCATCATCGGTGAAGAGACTTTTCGAGCTCTGAATAATATTCTGGCCTTGGGTAGGACTCTATACAGTACACGTTTGCTTAAAATAATTGTAAAAAATAAAATCCAAACACCTCGCTCCCCACTTATTTTTGTTTCTGTAAATTGCTTAAAAAATCCGCAACGTTACCGTCGCAAAGCTGTACACCAGCTCCAGATTATCGGGGTCGACAATGACCTTATACTGATGTCTCTGGAGGTCATCGAACTGCTTGATGGGAGTGACGGGGGCGGAGATGGCGGCGACGAATGCGGCCGTGTAGTAGGCGTAAATCACTAGATGAGCCACGAAACTCGTGATGAATAATATCCTCAGGGGCACTTCCCCCGGACTGTGATACCATCCTGGATTTTTTTGGAAGAAAAAAAAATTGTTCGACGGTTCGACCTTCATTTGCACGTTTCATGCATCACATACGAATAGATTAATTCATAATTAAATCTAATAATTAAATCAGATCTATGTAAATATCTGGCCAATGACCTTGCTGACACAATGATCCAAGGATACAAATGTGAACATCGTAGTAATGAAATGTCTCCTCCGAAGCCTCCTTCCGCTGGTTCGGCATCCATGTTTTCAAAAATAATTTCCCGGTGGCTCCGGGCGAAGAAAAATCCCCGGAGGTGTACCTCATGAGGAAAGCCACGCCGTAGCCGGAAAGGATGATGAGGGTCAAGGCCCCTAAAATGGAGAGCCAAAGTCGGACTTGGAAGGGCATGGTGAAGATATTCCTGGCGGCGGCAATGGACGGCTGGCGGAAGAAGACGTAGGAGCGCTCCGTTCCGATTGGCTGAAAGAAACTGATGAAATGGGATCTGTAGTCCAGCATGGAGGAGGTGGACACACTGATATCCGCCTCATGGCTCACGATTTGCCGGCCGAGCCCTTCCAGGCCTTTCCCATCGGGGGCGAGCGACGTCCAGCCCACGCCTTTGATTGGCTCGTACCTGTTGGGCCATGGAGCAAACAATTTTGATGGAAAAATTAATGATAATTTGGCTGTCCCAACCTCCCAACACACATTTGGCACACATAAACAACAGTACGCCGCCTAGCTTGAAATAAAGCAATACCATGTTTTAATTTAATGCATATTAAGGCAGGCTAACATAAAATCATCGAATATTTATACGCCAAAAAATCAAATATCAAATACGTTTTTTTGTTTCTAAAAATTTAGAAACAAGTGAGACAGCAAATTTTTCAGTCTTTTACATCGAATCAACATTTTTAGGGGTTCACACTTAAATAATTGTCAAAATTCACTTGCTGAACAAAATTTTGTGATTAATTCAGTGAAAACTAAGTTTAAAATGGCAAATTTAATTCAGTAGAAACTTTTCATATGGCAAATTTAATTCAGTAAAAACTAATTTTAATATGGCAAATTTAATTCAATATAATTTAATTTAATCCAATTGAATCTTGAATTTAGTTTAGTTTAATTTAATTTAATCCAATTGAATCTTGAATTTAGTTTAATTTAATTGAATCTTGAATTTAGTTTAGTTTAATTTAATTTAATTAAATCTTGGATTTAATTTAGTTTAATTAAATCTTGAATTTAGCTTAATTTAATCTAACTGAATCCTGAATTTAATTTAGTTTAATTTAATCTAATTAAATCCCTAACTTAATTTAGTTTAGTTAATTCTAATTAAATCCCTAACTTAATTTAGTTTAGTTAATTTTAATTAAATCCTTAATTTAATTTACTACAATATAAACCAGTTAAATCAAAAATCTAGACTTTTCCATGTATCTTTTTTTTTGTTCCTGTCATTTTATGGAGCAGAGCCTAATAAAATGCAAAATAATAAACAAATAGCATGTTTAAGCAGGAAATTAGCTACAATTAACGTACGTAAAATTGAGGAGATAGATAAAATCCTGGAAAGCTAGCAAGGACGTGCCTCCGGCAAAGTAAACGGTTCCATTAGGAAATTCCTTCACATCTACTTCTGCCTCGTAGTATTCATCGGGCTATCAAAAAAAAAGAGTCAAATAAATCTCATCTTTTTGTCATAAAATAAATCCCTCAAAAAACAAAAACAAATACAAAAATACAAAAAACAAAAACAAACGAAAAAAATTTGACATACTCAAACTCACCCGCTCGTCTTCACTTACTTGAGCCACGGCCTTAAATTCGACCCCATGGAAGTTCCGCCGACGCCTGGAAATCCCCGCCAACTCCGCCGTATTCATTTGATTCGTGGAGAAAGCGTCCATCTTGGATCCGCCGCCATTCCAAACGCCCAAATACCGAATGACAGCCACCTCCCCATTGACTCCGTACACTTCGATGATGTCGAGGAGTTGATAATTGGTGGATTTGGCCCCAGAAGAATTATCCTGGGTTGTCCAAACTAGGATGT
This sequence comes from Disparrhopalites patrizii, assembly GCA_034698585.1. NCBI lineage: Eukaryota > Metazoa > Arthropoda > Collembola > Symphypleona > Sminthuridae > Disparrhopalites > Disparrhopalites patrizii. The sequence continues at coordinate 11,020 of JAQGBT010004736.1, forward strand.
ACACCTCTTCATTCAATTGGATTTGCTTGGCTATGTGGATGAAGACCGGGTTATTTTCGAGGGAGCGGGCCACGTCCATCCTTCCCGGGTCTTCTTCATGTGGCCAGGAGATGACGAAGGAGCGCTTGGCCTTGATTTTTGTCATGTTATTCGTGGAATCAAATTTTGAAATCTGTTCCAGGAGAACATTCAGACAATATTAAATCTCTTATAATATATAACTATTATAAAATATAATGTTTCCGCTTAAAAAATGTATATTTTAATTCTAAAAAACCCACCGCATCCAGGACAGCGTAAAAGATTTCCAGGGTGGACGGGACCACGAAAAAGATTATGGAATTCCCATCCTCATCCGAAATAGAATCAACCTGACCATCCTCCACTGTCAGAATCCATTTCTCACTTCTTACGGCTAATTGGAAGCTTTCAGCAAATGCTGGGTTTACTGTGGATTCGAAAAAAAAAATTATTTTCGCAGTTTTTAACTATATTTTGAAACGTCATTAAATGCCACTAAAAATTTTGTTCAAGTTTAAAAAAGTATACCGTGAAGGTTAAGAAAATCCCCACAAAAAATGATGTCATGCCGGATGCGACTGGCTCTTTCAATCTCGAAAATCCGGGTGAGGACATCCAAGCTGTGGAAGAGCGTCCCAATAATCGTTGGGAGACAGAAGAGCCAATAATAAAGGATCAAAACGGGCACGGCTCTCCGGCACATTTTATTCCCACATTAATATTAGTTGACGGCTTCTATGATACTTTTTTACTTTTTTAATTACAAAATTCGAAATAATTTGTGGCACACCGCACACGAATGTAGTATGCACTCGTTCGGGAAGAACTGATTGACCTTGTGACATTTTTGGGAAAGTATGGATTTGATGGACATTCAACGTTCCTGGCTTACACCCAAAATTAATTATTACTTGGGCACATTCATAAATGGGGAAAACGTCGTTTGTGGATGACCAGAAAAGAGGAGAAAGGGAGAAATGCCATAAAACGTAAAAATGTGTATATAATAGTTTATTCAATCAAGAAATATTGGTCACAACCCAAACTTCCGAGCGGCAGGAACATCTTTTCATCCCCGATTTTTACGGTCTCTTGAGTAAATCAAATGAGGCTGAATGGGACTCAAAATGGGGTTTAGTATAATAGGGACAATAACACGTTAATAATTTAATAATAACCTAAAGGTCCCATCCAAGGTGAAGGACATCCTGGTGTCGTCATTTTTCGGCTATTTCCCGTGTAAAAGGAAATACCCGAAATGTCTTTAAAAATATCCGTAATTGTATGCTCCCATGTAAATATTTTTTGGTAGTAAAAGTTTCACATGTGTAACAATGCGCCGTAGGCTTTAGGCAGCGTGGAAATGATAGACCACAATTATTATTATACTTTTAAGGTGGTAGTTTTATCTTTATTAACAAAGATAGGAGACGTGTCACATGTGCCGAGGGAAAATATTATGGACTATCAGGACATTCGGATTCAGGAAGAGAAAACATTATAGGGAAGCATTCTTATATACACATGTTCAAAAAGCATTCAGTATACGGACATATACATATGTATAATACATATATGCTAATACATATATAATACATAATGTATATGCACATCTTTATACTAACAGCACATCCTCTCCTGCCTCCTCTTTAAATTTGCTGGAGACCACATATTATTACGGATAAAAGAACACATAATTTTGATAATGTGTAGATACTTCACAAATACCTTTACGGCAACAAATCAATATTGGTAAGTCATTCACATTAGAAGATTAATGGCATGCATTTTATGGAAATGCAAGTGCCACCTTTTGCTTCAGCTTTCCCCTTTCCAATGTCAAGAAATGTTCCTTTGTGTAAATATTTTTGTCTGAAAAATGCCTGAACCGTCAAGGATGGAGCATTTTCATTCAGTTTCTGTTTTTTTCCTTTTCAGAATTTTATGTTGATATTAGTTTGTTTATAAAGCTTTACTTTACTTTATGAAGTTTTACTTTATAAAGCCTCCACGCTTTTGGTTTAGATCAGTTTTTAAATGCATGGATCTACATATCTCCGCAGCGTCAGTGAAGAACCAAATACAGTGGAGTCTCTATATAACAACTCTTTTTATAACAACATTTCTCTATAACAACATTATTTTTCCGCCCTTCGTACATGTACAGTACATATTTAATGTTCTATATAACAACTTTTCCCTGTAACAATATTTCTTGCTCTTCCCTTCGGAGCTGTTATATAGAGACTCCACTGTAATGGCAAATGTCAAATCAATCTACATATAGAATTCTAGAGGAGAAAAGTTCTCACTCAGATCGGAGTGGACATTGATGAGGTTAGGGCAATTTTTCCGCGCCAAGTTAAATAAAACCAATGCAAATCAGTGCGTGCGTCAATTATTTTATTTACAAATTTTTCTGCCATATTTTCCCCATGACATGCTTTGTCTTGGTCAATATTCATATTTTCAAAGTATAAACAATATCGTGGGATAATAACACGTGGGAATTTCATTCTGAAAAAAAAAACATTCCTCACTATAGTGTAACTATACGATCCTACTTTGTTGCGACAAATGCTAAAAGCGCGTCTTCCCATTTACGTACACAAAAGACAATATAAACATAAACTGGACTTATTACAGTTTAATACATTTCCCTTAAAATCCAAAGTGTGAAGGGAAATGTCCTGCTAAAGATTTTCGTACATTTTTTTGCAGAATGAAAGTAAAACTTGAGAAGGTTATATATTCGACTTAAGAACTTTAATTAAATAACAAAATCAAAAATAATTGGTTAATGGTAAAAAAAAAACGGCATGAATCATGAACATTAATTAGTCCTATACACATAACATACAAACAAATATTTTTACATAAAAAAAATATATAGGTTTTTTTGCTGCCCAAGAATTTCATAAATTTCATAAATTCTGTATCACAGGCGTTGTCAGTCTTTCAACACGGATGCTAAATTCTCCCATTGCAGCTGTATTTTAGCAGGATATATCCTAGTGAAAACACCCAGGAAATTGCGTCCGATTTGATCCGTCTTAGGATGTTTAAGGGATGTCCAACTGAAAAAAAACGTAGACAAAAATATCAAGCGCAACGAATCTCAAAATTAGACTCGAAACCTTCAAGAATACCGGTACAAAGCATTTTTGCGCATATAATCTTTATAAAATGCATTTTTTAAATTAAAATATATAGATATTCAACCATGAAAAATATACGGAAAATTATTTTCCGAAAAAATTTGCACTAACATTTGAAAGCACCACAAAATTAAGATCCTTCCATCCTTTGAATTGTCACACACGGAAAAATCCAGTGACGTCCCATTTAATTTGCCAGAAGGGAGAAGGTTAAAAGGTAAAAGCAATAACATGGATCTCAGGCTCCTTGGGAATTTAATTAATTCCTGGGCTTTAGTAGTCCCATTAAGTACATGGAGCCTGGAGTCTCTCATACTTGGCAGTAGTAGAAATAAAAAGAAAAAAAATTAAAGGACAAATCGCGGGATTAAAACCATTTGTAAAATTGAAAAAGAGCATCGAGAAGTATGGAAGTGTCCATTGGATCCTCAGCGCATGGCCTCCATCATGCCTTTTTCTGTGGAAATACACCAAAAAGCAAATCATTTCACGAGTCAATTACCTACAACGGAGAATAAATGGCCCCGAAATTATGCTAATAACCGGAAATCGTTACAAACAACAACACATATTCAGAGAAAAATCATTCGGATAAAAAAAATCCAATTTGGATACAATACATATAGAAAAATTTGGATAAAGCCAAAGTATGAAAAAGGATTTATACAAAGCATTTGGGTTACTTTTCATAAGCAAAAGCGTGATGACCAAGCCCAAGGTGACCAAAAGGGAGAAGGTGGAGACGACCAAGGCAATCTTATGACTGGAACAAAACCGCTCCCACCGTTTCTTCTTCAAGGAATTGTGACCCGGTTGACCGTTCAAGGTGAAGCCTCCTGTAATGCAAAGGGACATTCAAAAGATAAAAAGAATGGATGCAATATTAAACATGGTTTTTTATCTATTTATGTATTTTCTTTTTCAAACGGTATTTTTTTATTCGGAAAAAATTGCCACATTTCCGAGCATTATAACAAACCATTCTGGGATAGCTTATGGATGTGTGGCAGTCTTCGTCTTTAACAGTACAAACTTACTTCCGGTTGTAGTAAATCCCTTACCATAGGAATGAACGGAGGTATCCCTCTTGTGGCTGGAATGGAAGTTGGGATTGAACTGATTTTTCAGATGCCAAAAGGAGCTGTAAGGACTCGGAGATTCCCATTTCCCGCTTTCTCCCTCTAATAACACTTCCGGATTCTCTTCGTCTCCCCGATGATGATGGCCTTGGAGCTTACAGCCCAGGCAATTGGACTTTCCCTTTGGGAATAAGTATTCATTTTAAATAAATGATTTTACAGTCCAAGACAAAATTGTATCCCATCCATTTTACGGCTACACGGTTAATAATGCACAACGGGGGAATTTTTAAATTTAATTTTGATTTGTTAATTGAATTTTGCTTTGCTAATTGAATTTTGCTTTGTTAATTTAATTTTGCTTTGTTAATTTAATTTTGATTTGTTACTTGAATTTTGATTTGTTACTTGAATTTTGATTTGTTAATTTAATTTTGATTTGTTGATTTAATTTTGATTTGTTAATTTAATTTTGCTTTGTTAATTGAATTTTGCTTTGTTAATTGAATTTTGCTTTGTTAATTGAATTTTGCTTTGTTAATTGAATTTTGCTTTGTTAATTGA
>JAQGBT010004737.1:0-15837 GCA_034698585.1 Disparrhopalites patrizii
TATGTGAATTGGGAAACTACTACATTTTGTGAAATTAACTGAAATATTAAATGGATGAACATGATATCTTTTAATTACAGGGAATGTCATCCGAAAAAATATGGATTAAAATTCGAATTAAAATACGCGTTTTTCCTACTTGTGAATACGAATTTAAATTTCGGATATCTAAAGTTATAGTCATAATGCAGAAGGTAAAATTTTGGCAAAAAATACAATGATTATGCCGATGCCTATATTATGCATCTAATTACAGAAATTACAAATAACAAAATAACCAAGGAAAATACCAAAATCCCCGCGACTTTTCAAAATACGTTCTAATTCATTCCAAGATGTGAAACAGTGAAAACTGAAACCGTGAAAGTGAAAACGATGGTGAAGATAGAATCGACAATCGACGTTTCTGAATTCTGAATCGCTGCGTTTCTGTTTTTTTTAATACTTCTAATTTTTCGCTTTCTTTTTTTCCCCCTGTTTTGCTATTAGCACAAAAAAAATGGTTATAAGGTGTATAGCTAGCCTTTGTTACTTTTTTGCACGTGAAAATGAACTGCGAAGTGAGCGATAATTGTTGGGAGTAATAGTGAGCAGGCATTATTTTACTGTCTTCAATTGCCGTTAATATCGGATGAGTTGAACATTTATTGTGGTTGTGGGTGAAATTTTTTCGTATAGATACAAAAATCAAACAAAAACAGGTTTGCTCTCTTGCAGAAATCGTCTGGTCTACGAGTATGAGAGGCATTAAAATTTGAAATTAATTGAAATAGAGCCAAAATACCTAAATGTGACATTTAGTGGAGGACCTTTAATTATGGGTACTAGACTCAAGGTTCAGACCGTGCTTCCGGACGATGTCCAGAACAAAATCAAGCTTATTGTACTTCTGAAGCACAATTATGTAAGTCATGTTTGAGCTTATTTAATTTAAAGCACCTAGAGTCGAGACTAAAAAGTCGGGTTTTATTTCATTTACGAATTTGTTAGGAGAACATCTGATTTTTAACTTTTATTAATGGTTTTGCGTTGGTTTCTTGGTTTTGTTTTATAATGTTTTAATATTCTTGCACAGCTTGGATGCCATGTGTCGGTCCTCCATGATGACTACCAAAGGTTTACGGGTGAAACCTTGTTACCACAAACTTGGGGGTATAATTCCATGAAGGATATGCTGAAGAAAGGGATGCATCCATCTATGCTAGAATTTCGAAAAGAAAGAGGAGCGGATGTTGTGCATGCGAATGTGACTGATTCAGATGCTATGCTATATTTTCGGACTTTAGTTGAAGCTCTTCAAGAACCTAAAAAGCCGGATAAAGAGACAAGTACAGCGACTACCATGCAACAAGAACCATGCATATCAGTTCCTACTGTTGATCAAATAGAGAGTCTTTTCGATGGAATTATACAACTGCCTCCACCAGTTGCCGTGGATGAACGTCAGGAACGAGTATCTTCCTCGTCCACAGAAAATGTGGCTGTGGATCAAGTGGAAAAGAACACCTTTGAAAAAATCCAAGTTGAGTCAGAGCTTGTCAAACTTGAACCTGCTGACTCTACTTGTCAATCGCCAGTCCACATCGGTCATACAGAACCAGAAGAGAGGCAAGAAAGGAATAATGCGGGCTCAGCGAGTGAAAATGTACTAGCAAAAGAGAATCAAAGTACAAAAATCGCTTTGGTAGATCTCGGCAGTGATGATGAGATTGAAATTCTTGAGGTAAACCCACCAAAACGTCCAAATTTAGAAATTAGACTAAAACTTCCATCTCCAAGTGTTTCTCCAGCTCTAGCCGGAGCGTCAGTCACTGCTCCGGTTCCTGTTGACACGGCCCGCTTACGTGGCGGCCATAACCCTAGCACGTCGGATGCGGTTAAAGAATCAATTTCAGCTCATATTACTGTCCCTACCCCTGCTGTTAGTCCACTAACCAATATTCCGGATGTTAAGGCTGAAGTTCTAAGAAGAGAATCACCATTGGATTTGAGTGCTAATCACGTCAGTGATGCCTTGCCGAGAGAGGGTCGTGACGAACTATTCTCGGGAACTGCCACAGAATTTTGTTTCACTGGTAACGGTAGGAGTGAATCGCAGCAACATGGGATACCAACTCAACTTACTGTTTCTGCTGAAAACATGCCCACTGCGAATCGGATTCTGGTTAAGACAGAAATGGAATCATCAGTTCTGAATCAAAATGTAAACCTGGATTCAGCAAATGTTGTTCGTGGCCCCGCCTTACAGGAAAACCTTAATGGAGATTCAATGAAGTATTTCCTGACTTCCAGCATCCACAGTGAAACTGTTATGACAAAAGCTGAATTTAAGATAGAAGAATCAAACTGGCTGGAAGAAGTATCATCGGATTCGCCAGAGGAAGAAACTCAATTCAGGGAATACGACGATGCTAATCTAGTCCAAGCAGCAGAACAACACAAAACACTTCCAGTTAGATTTGAAAAGATCAAAGTTGAAGCAGCTGCCGAGCGTGATGGAACAAGTATTTCCAAAACTAACCACAATGCACAAAACACGCATGCAAATGCCGTGGAGCAATCGATAGAATTAAACTCAGAAGTGTCAGGGGAAACCGTGAATGATAGTCATGGTCGACTTGATGTCGCTGAAAATACTCATTCCTTTGTTGATCCCGAAAATTTGGACAACCATGTTGATGGAAGGAACACTGACGCAGCTGAGCCCACTGCAGTTAGGGAAATGACTGACAACGAAGAAGGTGTAGATCCGACAAGTGAAGAAAACATGTCAACGCTTTCTCCAGCTGTATCAAATAAGGATGTTGAAGAACTAACTAGTTCAATAGCAGGGGCTGGTTCTCCTTCAGAAACACCTCGAAAAAGAAAGCGAACGCCGTCGGGTCATAGGCAGCAAAGAGAGGTTGATCATGATGAGAGCAATCCTGGTAGTTCGTCTTCAAGTGCAATTTCGCCGTTGGCGAAAAAACATAAAGTTGCAGAGGTAGATAATCGCGGCAGCCAAACCACAGTGTTGACACCAATACCAATGCCTGAAACACAAACGGAAAATATTTGGTTCGTTGGAGAAGATTTTCGGACTATGGATTGGAAGTACGAAATCATTCCTGGCTTTATCGACAGTGAGCATGTGCCATTAAGTTTTTACACGTATATGGATCCTTCTGCTTGTAATCCTTATATTACCTTGAGCTTGGAACAGCTACAAGATCTTCAGGTTATATGGTCATCAAAAGTAAGTTAGTTAGTCTGAAATATTAAATAATAAAATAAATTAAAATAATTAAATGTAATACGTGACTAACACTGGTATGCATGTGTGTATATGCGTATGCGTAAAGCGTCTGTACTTGGTATTCATTACATACTTATTTCTAAATTACATGTGTGAACAGTATTCCCATTCCAATTCCTAGTCAAGCAATTTATTGTTCTGAATTTACATACATGATATAATATATGAATATTCGTTTTGCAGGATGAAGATATCTTGCGTTTCCATCCCTTTGGCATGTGGGCACAGCAAGCCAGTATTCAAATCCCTACATCATTCACACTGCATTTAAGTTTTCTGTCCTTACAACTTCTAAATTTAGATGCCGATCTAAACTTACAATTGACTGAATCGAGTGGAAGTGCAAATTCGCGGCTCACATTTGTCAGTTCGTATGGAAGTTTTGAAGAGTAATATAACTGTTATTTGAATATATGAACCTACATACATATTTATTATCTATAAATTATAGCATAACATGTGTACATGTATTATATGCATTATGCCTACCATTATTGGCGCAATATGAGTGTACTAAATCAATAATATGGATTGGAATATATTACAACTGGCGTTTTTTGTTGTAGTTACTTCTTATGGCAGAAACGAGATGATTGTCTTGGTTTTGGACTTATGCTTCCCAAAATGTCGTCTCAGGCGCCGGGGATCGATTACAGTAACTACGTCCAACTTCCTGGTGAATTTATTTGTTATTTTACATGTAATATGTATAATGGTTCACGTTATGCTCTGGTTCGCTATACACGCTATACGTTATTATTACTTATTAATTACAGTTATTACTATTAGTACCACGTGAGTGTTTATAGTTTATACTTTTATACTATTTGTCTATTTATTACTCGCTTTAAAATTACAGGGCAAACAATGGACAATATGGACATACTTGATCCTGTCACGCAACGTAGTTTCATTGATCTCGTTCATTCAAACATAGATATGAAAAAAGGAGGAGTGGATGTCTTCGTCGCCAATGCGGTACGTAATTTCATTGAAACTTGAATAATAATGTAATGCATTTTAATACTTTCAACTAATATCATGGCTTTACCGAACAGTCTTTTGGGCATGTGTATCTGTATGTTTGTCTATATTGGTATGCGCTATCGTCTCAATGTTGATATGAAAACAACGCCATATAAATGAAGAGTTCATTCAAATTCTTAGGTGGGTCTACCTCCAAATTCAGTTCATCGGCCTCAAGATGTAGGCATGGCACAGTGTCTTCTAGCATTGAAGGTTTTGAGGGAAGGTGGAATTTTCGTTTTGAAATTAGAAGACACGATTACTTGTTTTGGAGTAGGATTGATTTTTCTATTGTCACGATGTTTCATCCAAATCACAATTTGCCAACCCATTTCATGTTTACCTGGCGAACGCTTTCTCGTTTGTCGTTGGAAGAGACCCGGCGACGAAGTGGTACAAATAAAACGATTTTTGGTTGACTGCTGCAAGTATGTCAGCGAACAAGCTCCGAATTCAAAACTGTCTGGGATCATTGAAAGATTCTTTGGATTTGCCCATTCCAGCATGTATCTGGAAGTAAATGATCCTGAACTACTTGAATACGTACGAGGTCGGAATAAGTTGTAAGTAATTCTGACTGTATATAAACTTCCGTATATTGTAAAGAAGATCATTTTAATGGTTTTTTTCGCTTACTAATAACCTGTTATTCCAAATGCGGCACACACTATTTAATTTTTTGGCAGAATGGGGAAGCAGGAACTGAAAGACTGGGAGCACTTCATAAACCAGAGCAAAATAAATGGCATGATGAGGACGGTAGATATTCTTTCAAGCCTTAAAACGAGTCGAAAGAAGTTAGTCGAGTCTTGGATAGAGAAGTTTCCAGGCATCGCTTCCGCGACCACCAGTAAAAATGAAATTGATTCATCAGCGTCATCCCAGCCGCCACAAAGTACAAATCAGCCAAGCACTTCACAGGCATTATTCAATGGTAACGGTGCAGTAGTAAATGGTTAAATCGTAGTACATGTAAATGTGTTTATGATCGTTTTGTGCGTAAAAGCGCATAAAGGTGGCATACTTTGTGTAAATATTTTTATTTTGACATTTTCACGCCGTCTTTACAGGGGAAAGACCAAACGAAACTAGTCCAAACAGGACAGGACCCAACACTAAAAGTCGAGATGAGTCTGTACCAGATCGATCTTGGAACCAGCGCTTTAAAGAGTGGCCACCTACGAGCGGTACAAATCATATTCAAATACATATAATATATACATATGTATGTATTTATAACCCTATATTCCCACGTTCGCACTCGAAGTTTCACGTATGTCAAGATTCTCAAAAATGCATATTATGTAATAATTTAGATAGTCATTAGTCATTACCTCATTACTATCGAAATGTAATATTTAGATACAGAATCATTGTCTACATGACCAATGGTGCAAAAACTATCGTCCAAGTGACCCCGTGACCCCCCACAGGTGGTCAAAGGTTGACTTTTCATGACGAGGCGAGAATTTGAGATTTTGAGAATCTTGACGTAACATGAAACTTCGAGGTCTAACGTGGAAATGTAGCATCTTGTGTATCTATATATATTGCATATTATATGTATTTAATTAATTCAGTATTTATAATTTGTACATACACAAATAGAAATAACAAACAAGTAATCGAGAGTATTTATGCCAAGGTTTGGCTAGGTATTCTGAGTTCGGAATGGATTCCGCGAACAAACGCGTTACTTTACCTAATTCGCGGATTAATTTAGTATTTTTTGTGAAATCAGCCTGATCAGCGTATAACTCAAGGCTATTTTTTTTTTACACCTGAAACTCAGCACCGTGTTTCCTGGCCAAAATGCCCTCGATCACCTACATTCCTATAGTTATATTTGTTTTATTATTATATGTATGTTCTTGTCTTGTACATATGACAAATTAAGTATGAGGTATGTCTCTCAGATTTATACGTATTCTTATTTTTGTTGCAATATCTGTTTTAGGATTATTAAAACGTGGAGAAAAGAGTGTTATGCTTGCGGCTGGTGTCTACAGACCCCCTGTTGGAGCTCTTTCTCAGTGGCAGTTTGTTTTCTCAAGTGGTGCTGTAAACAGAACGATTGTGTTAGGTAATAACAAATAATGGTTTTAGTTGTTTTCCTTTAGGTTTAACGCCCTAATCAATTTTTAAAAGGGATGGAATTATTTTTTTGAAATTGTATTTAAGCTTGTGAAGGCGGAGTGTACCGCTACCGACTGAAGGATAAATCTTGGATCATTGTAGAGAATCTAGATTTACTCGCTGGAACCGTACTCTACGCAGAATTTATTGACAAATGCAAGCCGAAATATGTTTTGAATATTATTGATGCTGCTTTTATTGCTAATAAGGACATTCGTGACATGGATTTCGGCACGAGGTAAGATCTCTTTCGTTAAATTGATGAAACTGAAATGAAGTACGACTTACGAATTTTCAGTCAATTGATATTTAGTGTAAATAAAATAAAATAATAGCCTGAATTATTTGCTATTGTACATACCTATTATGTATTCTAGGAGAGCTGAGTGTTTGAAATTTGCGACTGACATGGATTTCCCCGTAAATGAAGATTACCGAATTATTTGTTCTGACGTCTGCCAGTTAGAACAGCTCCCGGAGAAATTCCTAAGGTATACACGTTCTGTAGTTCTTCACGATACGAATTGGGTGTGGTGTTTTTTGTAGAAGTTTATAGATTTTTTTGCCAATAATTTCCTACGTTTATATGTACAATATTTATAAATACAGTTTGGAGAGAGATGGGGGGAAACTGAGAATAGAAGATTCGAGCAATAGCTTCATTGAAACTGTTTCTAATCGTCCTGGCGTAACAAGTTCAGACCTAGTGGAGTTTCAACCTCATGAAGTTCTGCTTTTGAAAACCGCTTCAGCCCATTCCAATAACGGAGAACCTGACATGGATTTCAAGTACAAAAACATTTTAGTTTTTTAGTAACCTCCATTGGAAGTGTAGGTGTAATTCTGTTTCTTCTGCTTCTTGTACCTGCAGGTCTGTTAACAATCATCGGTACTTCTGGGAATGGAATCCACGTACAAATCTTACAACCTTAGCGAATGCGATACTTGAGAAGTTCGTACCAGATGATGCTACGCCTTCTTTTGAACTTATGAAAGAAGAGGCTAAAGCTTAGTTAGGGTTTATGATCATTTGATTATTATGTAGTTAATTAGTTGTGTGTTTATCTCACCAAATTCAGTAAACAGCAAAACTGTTATTACCTTGTTTAAAAATTGGTGACATTTAATATTTTAATTAAAACCGTATGTTTAGACCTTGGTGGAACTGCTAAACACTTTGTTATAAACATAAGGTATATATGGCTTATATACATATACATACGAAGGTACTTAGTGGCATGCACGAAGGCATTTGTACGTTGTAAAATGTGTAAAATGTGGTGCACTGCTTACCTACATATTATAATGTAGGAAATATTTCAGTCTTTGGATGCTTAGTTGCTAGAACCTAATTGCCTAATGTATGGTTTGTTCGTATTTCTTTTGTTTACTACAGTCTTTCGACCGTGTATGTGACACTCATACATGTATTATACCTATACATCCAAACTTGCAAACAAAATGTCCTGATGCTTTTCATGTCTTCTTGTGGACTCACTGTGTTTAGTATAATAAATAATACATATAATATGAATTATACATTATATAATTATACATAATATAGGTACATTATATAATACATTTTATATGAATACATAGTATAATATATGATGTAAATTTTATATTTTTTGTTATGAAAATATAATACGAACGGGTGTAACAATCTGAATTAATTTTGTCAGTTTCTTCTACGGTTATACTTATACACAGCGTTTATGTTCGCAATTCACAAATATTCACAATGAAACAACTAGTTTCCGTTTCCGGGTTTTTCATTTCATAATTCGGTTGTAAACCGTGTAAACATGGGCATTCATAATAAAGTTCATTATTCATTAGTATAGGATTCCTTCAACCGGTGTTAGTACTTATATTATTACCTATATTTGTAATGTGCATATGTCACGAAAAATTTTGTCTTCGCATTGTTGGAAGTTTACGCGGCGGGTTGTTTGAAAAGTGATTTGACATTCATCAAAAGGCAAGAGTCGCAAACGCAAAAGTGATAAACTTCATTCTTAAGCCTTTTAGATTAATAAGCTCAAATAAAAAAAAACTGAAAATAAAGATCGAATGAAAAAACATCTGCTATTGCTGTTAAGCAAGGAATTAGTAGGTAGTTAAAATTAAAATCGAGCGTAAAACAAGACAAGGCAGTAGAAATAGTACGCAAAATATGTAATTTAGTGTATAGAATTGGAAGCAAGTAGAAACATGTTGTTCAATGTTCAATTGGGACTGACATAATTAAAAAAAAAACGATTGAAATCATAATTGGGCGTGAAAATTTAGAAAGGATATTGTAGGACTCTCCAGGTTTATCCAAGTGTAAGCAATTTTCAGCAATTGTTTATAATCTTAAGTTTTAGTATTTCAACTGAAAAATAAAAACGGTAAAAATAATTTACATTAAATATCAAATATAGATAGTGGTTCAACTTGCAAGAATGCTACTGTACTTCAGCGGAAGCTAAATTGATATGACTGGGATGTCCCATTAAGGTAAATTCTGGAATCAAATTCTTAAATCCATTGTTTCAACTTTCAGCAAAGTGCTTGGTATCTGCGAATTTTTTAAATCCCAACGAAATACCGATACCGAGGTTTCAAATGTCCGTTGTTGACACGAATATTTGGAGATCGAATTGAACATTGTTTAAATTCTTTTGGTTTGAAGGTTTCAAACAAGCTGTATTGTTATGTCATTGTGCGTTATCAGTCTATTTTTCATGGTTCTGTTTTTTTTAAGTTTCCACCCGATTATTAGGATCTTGAACAGGTTTCCAAAATGGTTGGGATCATCGTGGAAGAGCAACTACTCCCGATCTGCTCCCAACAATTCGGGAGTTCGGAGAAATGGAAGAATGCCCAGAGTTGTGCCTTGATTGCGTCGTCCTACAAAGACGGGCGATTCACGGAGGGCCACAAAGGCGTCATGAGCGGGATTTCCGATTTTATCCGAAATATCCGGCACGAAGAGGGAAATTCTACTGTAGATGAATTTCAGGTTAATCATATAAATGCTGCTCATATAAATGTAAATGTAAAAATTAATGTACTAAGGTATCAGAATGTATAAAGCTGCTCATAGTTGCTTTGTTGTACAAACATGCTTCCCTATATACCGTGTGATGTATTACAAAAATGAATTTCTGTTTTTTTCGTCATGTTTACTCTAATAGTTACTCCGGGAGAAGGGAGAAATTTTGAGCTTGAAATGGAGATCCCGTCGGGTTCTGACTGCCGTTTTTTCTGATGGCACAATTGCCCATATTACATTAAAGAATCTGTTTACCCAGGAGGTCGTTATTAACATCGATAAATCCCTAAAACACAATGATGTCATTAGCAATGGTAGGTTCCATTGCATGGTTTCAAAATTCATGTACAGTGTAAATGCATGTGTTTCTGTTGTATGATAGAAAGTAATGTGATGCAAAATTCATACCGTTTTTAATTTATGTTTCATTTTGCAGTTGCTTATGCCCAACGAATCGTCCTCTTTCTATTCCAAGATAATCGCCTCCTAATTGCAAGGTACTTTAAGAGGTGCATTGTTATTTGGGCGGAACATTTTTTTTATTCCAAGCTGTTAGTTGGTTAGTTAGTTAATGGTTTTATTCATCTCATGTAATGTTTGAGCTGTCGGATGTTTTTGTGTGTGCAGGACTTTTGAACCACCTGATGAAGCTGTTGCAAATCAAATGGTTCAGCCGGATGTAGTCATTGACACGTACCCAGATTTTCTACCTCATTTAGCTTCCAGAAGAGTGGACAAGTCCATGTCAATTAATGATAGGGGAGATACGGTAGAAAATACTCAGCTACATTTATTACAATGTTATATTAATCTATCTGCTCCTGTGGTTGACTTAAAACGGGATAAGTCTTTCTGTTTGGTCTAAGAGTTCTTGTTGCTATGATTTAGTTTGCGATTTGGTGGTCAGCCAGCAAAGATGATGTCTTTCCTTGGAGTCCAAAGGCAGAAGATCGAGCCAATGTACTCATTTATTATTTGCATCAGTAAGAATGTTTAATTATGCTTGATCCATGTAATTGTACACCTTTCACCAGAATACCAATGTTTTTATTTTCATACCCAATGCGTTTTGTATGTGTATAATAATTGCAGTATTGTATTTTATTTTTGATTTAGAAACGAAGTACCGTCTTTGATGTCCTTTTTGAAAACTGATCACCGTCTTCTCGATGCAATGTTCATTCCCAGTCATGACCAGTTTTGCACACTGGAGCAGGAGATAGATTCACAGGTTCGTGCTAATTTTATGTCGACATTCCTTCTGCTAAGGTTTCAGTGAATAAATGTCCTGAAATTACTGAGTGAATATTGTGGCTTTTTCAGGGTAATATTTCCATTGTGGAAATCTTTTATGACATTTTCAACATGAGCAGAGTCAACGAAACTGCAATTCCGATTCAAAGTGAGATTACGTGCTTTAAATACGACTATAGTAAAACCAGGCTCGCCCTTGGCTGCTGTGATTCTTCCATCGTCATTTATTCTCAAGCAGGACGAATTACTTTATTCACCAAAACGCCTTTCGTAAGTTGTTTGTACATTTATTTTTGTGTATGTTTAGTTATAGAATTAAATAAATTTAAAATGAAGCTAAACTGAGGGAATTTTTCCGTAGATTCCAATTGCTGTCAGCTGGCATCCGGATTCTAATCTTGTGTTTGTCGCTGGGGAGCGAGGTCGCTACCAAATATTTGACATCGCATTGAGCCCGATGCTCCTAATTCAATCGGGAGAGTCAACACCTAGTGTTACGAAGCAATTTTTGTAAGCCTAACATTGAAAACGTGCGTGAATGCTTTTTTTTTGCAAACATTTAAAAACACGTTTTGTTTGCAGATCATGCGGGCCAATTAAAGATATGATGTGGTGTCCTTGGCCATCTGCTTCCTGTGATAGCAATCTCCTCATACATTTTGAATCGTAAGTGTGACTTTTTTTCCACTCTACATTTGGTTTTCCTAATATGTCTTCCGAAACAAGTTTTTGTAGCATTATTTTGACTTTTTCGCTCCTCAGTTGTTATAGAGAGTGAATTTATGGTCAACAATTAGTCCCCTAATTTTGTTGTGCGTTTGTGTACAGTGGACCAATGGTTGTCCTTCGGTGTGCTATGGGACGTATGGATTTAAACTCCTTGGTGAATTTGTACGTGGGGGATGGTGAGACGAGTGAAGCAATTAAAGTGCTCAAAAGTGTGTACTGGAATTCGGATAATTGTCTCACAGCTATGTTCAACATTTACGGGAGTCTTATACGCCAGAGACATTCCGATGATATTGAATGTAAGTTGTCCCATAATAAATTGAGTTCAGTGACGAATATGGGATAAAATGGAATTAATATCGTACTTTTTGCATGCTACGTTTATACCTATATCGCTCATAATAGTATTTGTGCGCAGATTAAAGAGTAAAGAAAATGTAATCTGTCGTATTTTGTAGGTGCGTTAGAAACTCTTTTGGCAATTTACTTCGTTCCTACGTACGGAGGGGATGATCATGTGCGGAAGAAGCACGGTAAATCCATGAGGATTCTGGCGCGCCGGTTCTTCATGTGGCTTCTGCCTGCCGGAAAATTTCAGCGAGCTCTACAGGTCAATTTTTAACTTTTACGCCGAATCCTTTGATTCCCTAGCACTTCTAATAATTAAAGAAGACGACGCATTAGTACAAAAAAATTAACTTGTACTGTCTTTGTATTATAAAAATATAGGTAGCGACGAGTCTGGGCGAGGCGGGACTTTTCCAGAAATTACATTACGTAGCCAATGCCAAAGGGGACAGAGTCACTGCAGAGACTGCTATGTCTCTGCTTACCCCGCTGCTGTCACCGTCCAGCGGATCTTCGGTTTCCTCTTCAGCTTCAACTTACGGTAAAGTCCGTTTTTTTTATCTCACAATCAGTCGTTTTATTAGGCTGCGCGGTATGACAGGAAGTAATAACAAAGAATGTTTAAATTCCCAGATGAATCCTGCTCTTCTTCTGGTGCCAGTAGCAGTCGTTCCGAAACGTGTTCGTCCTGTTCCTCCTCGGAAGACATGTCCTCGTGTGATGAAAACGGGTTCACTGGACCTGAGAGTGAAGACGAAGCTCATGTAAGAAATGGAGCTTTTAAATAATTCTTTATTATAATAAATAATATATTATTAATTATTATTATTATTTATTATTACTGATTTCTGCAAAATAATCCAAAATGTCTTCCTGTTTTTTATCTTATGTAGATTTTTTAAAATTATACATATGCACAAATATTAATTATTACAGCTAATTATTAATTATTATATCACTATCACTAATTGTTGGATATTAATTAGTATGATAAAATATAAATTTGCAGGACAACCATGTCCTGGTATCGGAGGTGTCCGTTCCGCAACCCACGACCCTACGCGTGCTGCCATTGGAAGTCCCCGCATATTCTGCTGCACCTCCAATTATTTCCCGGTTCACGAGCATCACAAATATAAATCAAAATAATTCCTCCAACAATATACGTTCGGAACCGGAGAAAGTTATCGCCACCACGGAAACACCTCCGTCTTCGTCTCCATCAACTTCAACGACGATGCTGCCTCCAGCCGCGATACATTTGCTATCGAGACAGGGTCAGCAACCGAAAAAAGGGAAGAAGCCCGACATCCAAGTGGTGCATTTTGGTCTTGTCTAATTATATCTGCTTATTTTTTTAATTGCAACTACACAATATTGTACATACATTATTTTCGCAACAAGATCCTGTAGTTCGGATCATTAGTTTTTATTTAAATCAAGTAATTTTCAAACCAAAGTTCAAACTTTAGTATTATTTATAATTTTTTATTACATAATACGATAATATTATAAACCTATATGACTGGTATATCTGGTGCAATGTTAAACGTTAAGTATTTTGATAACTGATCAAACACTTATTTAATGAAATATAGATTTGTCACACGGTCCCTCATACTGAGATTAAATGATTAATTTATACTGGAACTTCCATAACCCCGAGCATTTTAAATGGTCATTTACACACAAGTAGAAACACTTTCACGTATTTTTCTGTATAGTTACGGGGAGAAATAATAGTATAAAGTATACATAAATGCGTCTCAGGTATACTTACATTGTTCATGTCCACACATACAAATTATCTACTCATTGTACTTCAAAAAAATCATTATTATTAATGCTCACGATTTTCAAATCGTTGCATCACCTCCCCACCCCATTTCTCATTGTACTTATGTAAGTACCGACAAAGGGAGTGTAATTATTAATACACGTGGAAGGACCGGAAAAGCTATAAAAAACGTTGGTTCATAATTCATGTGCGTTTTCATTCACATTTTTCAGTCTTATTCCCTTATCATGGGCCATGTACAGGAAGATGGGAAAAAGTAGTACAGTTCTGGGCTTCCCAGACGAAATTTTTCTCTGGAGAAACCTACCCGTGTATGAGCTTATGAGGAATAAAATTAGCTAAGCACATGCCAGGATTACAGGTTAGCCATGAGAACAAAGGAGAAAGGTATATTATATGCATGTATGTATACATAAATATATTATATACATAGGTATAGGCATTGTACTACAATTTATTATTGGATTGTGTGGACGATTTCCGTCCACTTTGTTTCTCCCACGGCGTCTCCTAGTAACGACATTGATTATAACACTCAAAAAATCCCCTTGTGTGCTTTCTCGGCTTTCTCTCGTCTTGAAAAGTTTGTTGATATACCACAAATACGAAAGCATTCTATGGCACTGGCGATATCCCCGGATTTGACGACGGAGAATATTTCTTATCTCCTGGAATTAACCCTTTTCTTTTCTTTTTTTCACCTATAGTATGTCCATATATCGTGGGTGTGAATGGGTTAATAAAGGCAGTTTCGTCCATGTTAGGCCCTGCTTCTCCCGGGGCAGATGGAGGTGATCCAAGGAGTCAGAGGAATGTAAAAGTATAGCTGTTAATTGTTCCTACAGGAGCCTTTATGTTAGAATTGACAGGGAATAATTTATAGTGTTAGAAGTCATAATAACGGTGAAACAAAATCAATCAACATGAATTTACTTCAGGCAATTAGTTTAGGTGGGGGCGGGAGGGATTTACAAGGAAATGACTCAACCTCACTCATTTGTCATGTTCAATTGGTCATCATGGCAGTGGATTGGATACTCAATATTGTGGCTGACAATTTCTTGCAGGATCCTTTGGTCATCCTCATCATTTTCATGTGAGTTCCTTTGTATTTTTTATTGTATAAATATATGCTTTGAAAACTTCTGTTTTATTTACCTGAACTTTGATTCGGAAAAATAGGGCTTTCGAATTTTGGTAATTCTGAATCTTAAATTTTGAATGTTATATAATACTAACTTTGTCAGTTTAAGTTGATGATTTTGGCTCCGTAAATTTGGTAGAGCTTTTTTAATTTTCTTAATTTGACTTCGAATTATGGGTAAATTGGGCTCTACAAAATTGGTAGTTTCTATCATTTAATTGGTAAATTTGTCTTTATAATTTTCTGAATTTGACTCCGAAAAATTGGTAAATTTGTTTCTATAATTTTCTGAATTTGGCTCTGCAAAGTTGGTATGTAGTTTCTATAAATGTTACTCTGCAAAATCGATAATAATACATATATATGTATGTCTGTATAAATTTCTGTATTTGGCGCTGCAAAATTGGTAAATTTGTCCCAATACATAATTTTCTGAATTTTGCTCTGCAACATTGACACTTTGATTTTGTAAATTTGACTGTGTCAGTCAAGTCAATTCTGTCGCTTCAAAATGTTGGTCCATTAAGTTTGACGAATTTGTGTTTTTTAATTTTATAATTTGAATTCTTTGAATTTATTAATACAATTACACGTGCTTCTGAAAATTGCTGGTCCATTTTTTCTTAAATCCTTCATTTTGTAGCATTTGTATAACATATTAAATACATAAAGTGATGGTACCCTTAGAATAAATTCTGCCGTTATTAAAATACCTACGTAATAATTAATAATGTTCATTGCAGATGCCAGGCACTGTTGTTGATTGTTGGACTCATATTCTACCTCATGGCGTCCGCCAATCAAGCGATGAAGGTAAACATTTTCCTCTCATTTTAATTGAGTTTAATTGAGTCAGCTAAATGCATTAGGTGACATAATGTGCCCAATTTTGAATACTTTAATTTTGTTTCAATTTTGAACTGATGTGTAATTAATATTTATGTGGATTTATCTACACATTTATTTACACGTTTATCTACACATTTATTTACACGTTTATCTACACATGTATTTACACTTACAATTATTTACACGTTTATCTACAAATGTATTTACAATTACAATTA
>JAQGBT010004738.1:0-15835 GCA_034698585.1 Disparrhopalites patrizii
ATTTGGAAAACTATTACATGATCTGAAATTGATTGAAATATTCAATGGATGAGCATGATATGGATATAAGTAGGCAATTGAAACGTTTTTCATTGTTTTAATTTGAAGAAAGACAACTGGTAGCCTTTGCGGTGTCACGTGGCACTTTTGGCGGGGGCGAATTCGAACGAGCGAGCATTCTAGCTTGTAGTTCTAGCTCATTGGCTCATTCTTATTTTATTGTCGGCTCATATTTTGCATAGAATTTGGTTTTTGCCATCACTTTTAACGATTCCATTCCCATCAAGATTTTCGGTTACTTTCGGAAAGTCAATTAAAGTTAATTTTAGTTTACTCAACTTTTCAATATATGAATGACGATTCGCGAAAGTTTCTATGTAAAACTGTACAGAAAACCCCTGAAATTGTAAGCTGCGTGTTCCCTCTGAAATATTATCCAGTGACATTTCAATCTTTATTTGCGGATTTATTCCGGTGAACGTATTAACGAATATTACCACTACCACGGTCGTACCCAGTAAAGATCCGGTGTAGTTCGTTGACGTACCGATCTAGTATAGCTTTCTGAAATACGACTGAGACCGGTTGAGAGAATCTTTTTGACTATTTTGGATCAAAGTGGGGCGATTTTTGTTCTAAATCCAGGTAAGCCACCAAATTTAGTTTGCGTGGTTCTTAGAGAATATGCTATTAGTGTGTACTTGAAAGTGTCGAATGGGAAAAAATGAAAATTTTGGATTGAGATGGTTGAATGCTATTCTTAACATGTTTTGTCGTTGTTCTATAGGTAAAAAGCTTTCGCTTTTGGGGTTAATACGGTGCTGGGGCTATCTTAAAGTACATAAGAAGTGGTTAAACCCGGGGGAAGGAAGAATTTTAATTGGTTAGCTACTGCCGTTATGAATGCTGTGACCTCATACGTATTAAATGGAGATCCGCTGAGTCGCAGTGGTAAATGATGTGGCTCTGCACATGCTGAATGCTTGGTTTTTTCGAGTACAGACGTACAGAGACATCATTATTGGATGGTTTTAACGGCTTGGAACTTGGAACCATTAAACAGTTTTCATGCTCTTTAATTTTGGTTTGAGTATTTTTCTCCGGTTATGCGGATGGAATTTGAAGAGACAAACATATATGACGTGTGACTGTGTTTACCTTTAAAACACAATCAAGTCTTCTGTGTCGTATTGTATTGTCTGATGGTCGGCTTAATGCATTTTTTACACTGATGAATTTATTCCAAACACGGGTAGAATGTTGAAGAAACGCGAAAATGCAATATCGTATGTGCATTTTAGAACGGCAGACCTCTATACAAAGAGTGGTTGAGGTTAAAGGTGTAAGGAAGCTAACCTACCGTAACTTATTCAATTGGGGGCATAGCAAAAAAATTAAAGACAAACCGTGTTTTGAAGGACGGGTGCGCTTTACATGGGTTTACAGTTACAGTACAAAAACAAAACTGATGCATTCCGTGGTCTAAATTTGATGTATGTTTGAACACTGCAATTTTTATGCACATTTTGTGAAATTGCAGTTTCGAGCAAATACCGGCATAGGAACCTACAGCCGGTTACAAAGTCCAAGGGGAAAAGAATTTTATTCAGGCATACTTATCCACAAGCTGCAACGTGACGTACGAAGGCAGAATTTATTTTGTGATTTTCCTATTGAGAGGACATCCAAGTGCATTTTTCGTATAAAATGAACATGTGTGCACTTTTATTTACCAAGGCCCACGATTTCGTCAAATTAGCACGTTCCCACGAGGTCTCAAGGTCACCTGCGCCCAATCACAATCAGAGGTGACGGCCCTGTGCAGCTCCTTCCTCCGTGTTATATGCAAGTTATGTGATGAAGGCAAATCTGAAATCAGTTAAATTGCATGTTGACAACATTCCGCTTCGTCCTGTTTCTGTATTTTTTGCATTCAGTTTGTGAATGTACTGTAACTGTATATGTTTGTATATTTATTTATATATTATT
This sequence comes from Disparrhopalites patrizii, assembly GCA_034698585.1. NCBI lineage: Eukaryota > Metazoa > Arthropoda > Collembola > Symphypleona > Sminthuridae > Disparrhopalites > Disparrhopalites patrizii. Next base: position 1,990 of record JAQGBT010004738.1, read on the forward strand.
ATTGGTGAAATTTTTCCATTCGTAATTCCACACTCGCTTCACCGCTTCAACGTAGTATAGTTCTCGAATTTTCTTTGACGATGCGTTTCTTGCTTTCATCTCCAGCTATTCAGGAAAAGACACATTCTGCAAAAATTCATTCAATGTATTAATTTGAGTTCTGAAACCCGTACAGTACTACAACACTAAATCTTTAGCCTCTAAATATTTTCCAGTTTGTTTCGCCCTACAAGTGTACTTGGTTATTACACATTTTCTAACCTGATAGATTTGATAAACGCGTGTATATAAATCCATTATTGCTTTGTTTGCCTGACGACGATTAAACAAAGTAGTTAATTATTCTTTCGGGGCAAAAGTCGACAGAGATTAGTTTTCCTGAGATAGCTTATTTTTCTGTTTTCTGCCTTAATGTGGCGACCAAAGGGACCATGACTAATTGTCAGGATTATGCATTTATGCCTACATTTACAACGTGAATTTTCTGGAAATTCATGGAGGATAATTTTCATGAAAGACATTGGGTTTATTGTGCTGTTCTGGCATTGTCAGTTTGTCAGAAATACATACTAAGCACGAACTCTGTCTTCCTCTTTATCACTCGTCATTTAGGAGATTGCAGTTGGCTTGAGTCAAGTACATTTTTGATTACTGCAGTCAGTATAGTTGGTTAGCGAATCTTTTTATTAAACGTTACGCACCCTCAATATTGGATGATAGAGGCAGAGATTGTAGGAACATCGATTTTTTTTATGAATCATGATATTGTTCAAAATAATCGCCACTCCTTTTTGCCAAAAGACGCTTCATTCATTGAACTTTATTCCCACGTTGTAGTTGAATTTCCTATTTCTGCAGACTATCCTTTAATATTTGTATGTATACAAATTATTGTGACTAGTAAGGGGTAAACACGTGGCTATTTTTACCCTTCCAGTGTTCGTTTACCGTTCTGCTAATCTCTTATGTTGATAAATTCACATAATAAACAGGACTGCTAGAAAAAACTTTGCACCAAAAAGTGCTAGGCGTGAAAGATGGCAAACAACATGCTTACTATTATCAGCTTGGGGCAAAGTTACAGATGATAAATGGGATTAATTATTCATTTAATACCATCAACCACAGGTCTGCAATAATTTATGCATTATCTCTGTCACTTTTTTACGTTTGCTTCCCAAGCAAATTAAAGTGTATTATGCGAGGGTGTGTCGTAAGCTTTTGCAGGATGTTTTGAGAGGTTTTTAGGAGTAATTGAACTTTTGCGAAAAACAAGACATCCCAATCAGAATCATGTGAGATGCGGGTAGGGCATAGGACACATTCCATTCGTTTACCCGATTTAGCACTATGCCTGCATGCACAAACAAGATTAAGTTCAGATTTTGTAAAATGTTTTTATAAAATCCTTTGATTTAAGTGTAGATAGCCTTTCCACCATTACAACCCACAATATTAATTATGTATCTACGCGATTATAGTTTATAGTCTTTGTTTAACGACGATATTTTTTCCTGGACGTTAGTTAACATTTGACACTATAATCTATACATGGGAGGAACTTTGCTTCACCCAAATATCCATTGCTGGGCTTTTTCCGTGTCCAAATGATGTTGGTGGTGGCGTGTAGACTTGTAGACATATGAGTCAAATTGGAAGGGTTAAATTTATTAACTGTGTTATTTAAATATGGAAATTATAAAATGGTAAATACGTAAAGACATCATAATTACGTTGGGAAAGTGGATTGCGCATTAACGCCTGTTACGGGCTTGTCATGTCATGTGCATAATGCGTGTGTTAATGCAGCTCAAATGGAGAACACGTCTTTGTTCATGCACGAACCCATGTGTGTATGCAGTGTGCATGTATACCCTTGTATATAGAGATGAGGGAGAAGCCATTATGTATATGTATATGGCCAGCCAGTTATAATGTATATATGTATACACACGAAGATCTGACAGACACTTTTGCCTGTTATGGGGATCAGCACGTTTCGTTCACGTGAACACTAGCTGATCACTGAATGTTCACTGTATTCCTCTTTGCGATAGTAAAAAAAAAAAGGTTATTAGCAAAAAAGGACGAGAGACAAAGTTGCCTGATACGCCGTTTTGATTCCTTTTTAAGCCTTCCTGAAAGTGTGCTCGTCTTTTCAATATTTTCTCAGTTCCAGATCAATCCTCCAAGTGTCCATACTGTTGGATATTTTTGGTGTTTTTGTTGTTTTTTCGGTGAAAATAGTTTTTTTCTGTTCAAGGAGTCATCCTTCACCCAGATTGTTTTCGGTTTAATGAGTCTTTGAAATAAGGTACGGCACGTGTATTTTATTTTTCTCAATTTTGTACATTGATACGTCTGTTTTTCTTGGATCCGATGCATGAGCAATCTTGTGCAGACTTGGGGTGTTATTTGGGGGTCTTTTAAAGGTTTTGGCAATGATTTTGCATTTTTTTGTAACTGTACATAAACGAAAGAGCTTTTTCACACATTTAGTGCAAGATGTTTTGTTTGAAGGAAGTCTCGAATTTATTTTCTGTGAGACCATGGTTCCAAAACCATTTTCGTGTTAGGGTTTGATAGTCTAGTTTTGGAGGGTTTCATTGATTTTTTGCTAGTTATAAGGGTTTACAAGCTACAACGTTCAGTCATAATGAGTGGGATTCGCTTTTTTCTTTTCTTAATTGGGATGCAAGATGCATTTAGCAGTGATTTTCAGGGTTTTTCAAAGGAAAATGGGAATATATTTTATACTACATGTATAGTAAATAGCAAGTAATGCGAGAAAATGTTTGTACAGTTCTTGCATGTTATTTACCCGGGTGCTTTTTACACACTGGCAGTTCATCTTTGGATTTGAAGTTTGAACTTTGGGTTTTTCTGGGGGGGGGGGAGAAAGTGTATGCATGCATTATGTACATGCATGTATGGTATTATTTTTATGGTTCGTTGTTTATAGTAAATTGAATCCTTGGTGGATGCATATTGTCATGTAGGTTTGTTTTTTATTATTACTCAGGAGAATCTGTCTAGCGTCCAAAGAGCAAAGTCCAAAGCCATTTGTCGGAGAGTTTAATTCGTACACAGCACGCTGTTGAGTACGTTGTTAAGAAACGTTGTTAACCTGCTGCTACCAGAGTTTCTGTTGCTGCCGCTTTGAACCGAAAGGCGATATACATATAGCTGCTGAGAGATCAGACAGTCTGCTATTTGGGGGTTATTATACATACTATTTTTGTTCAAATTGGTGTCACTCGCTCGCCTTGTGGGTGAACAAGTATCCTTGTGGGTGAAGCCGAGAAAAAAATACAGAGCGGAAGAAGATATACCGAAGAGAAGAAGCTGAAGAACACGTTCCAGACGCATGCAAAGTTTATAAAAAGACAAGTTTACGTTGGAAGATTACAAACGCCTGCGGGTGCTCATCATCACAGAATAATATACATAAGGAATTTGCCGGAACAAAACCCCTTAAATTTTCCAAAGCCTCCGTCAGTTGAGTATCCGAGTCCTTAACTAGAAGAAGAAAAAAATAAGTTGACTGGTACTGTGCGTACATATGAAAAGGTCCATTGTTTGTTAAAAGAGAGAGAGGTGTGTAAACCCAAAAGTTGGTTGTGATTGGTAGGAAAAAAGGGACGGTAAACGAATTTTTTACACCAAAATCAATCCTTATTTTTCAAAGTTATGAGAGAAAGGTTCTGTGTAGTTTCTAACCCCTAGACATTATTGTGTTATCAAATGGACAAAACAAGTAATAGTGAAATCTATCCTTCGTTTTCTGCGGGATTCGTTGACTGCGTCAAAATTCGTGTTAGGTCCTGTCAACTTCATCATACTTTCAAGTGGTTCCACCAAACTGTCGCCCTCCACAGTTATTTGGTCTACGTTTCTTCATCTGATTATTGTGCCTAAAGGTTTCGACTTTAGAAAAAAACATTTTCTAATTTTACCTTCTTGACTGAATCTCGTATTATACAAAAAACAATACCAATTATTATTCGTCACTGTAATATATTCCTAATAATTTAATTACTCAGCCTTTCTGACGCATCTCGTTAATTGCAAGATTTTATTAGGGTACTAAAATAACTGTACAAGGTTAAATATTCAATTTCAAGTATTTAACTTTTCGTATGCGTTCGCGTACTTTAACTGATTTAAGAAGACTGAGGGAAAAGTTCGTCTGCCGCAGTATCAAATACATTTTTTAAAGAAATAGACCAGCAGCAAATAAAAGTCATAAAAAACTCAACGATCCCGCATTAAAGAAAACGAATTAATAGCATCTAACACCACACACTCCCACAAGTTTGTAATATCAAGAGAAGAGAAGAACATAAGCAAGAAAGAAATTCAAAATGCAGTCCGTTTTAAGAAGATCAGTATCTTGTGGCAACATCCTCCAAAGAGCTTCTGGTGTGATTGCTCTTTCGCCACGTGCTGGAGGTGTTGTGACATCATCGATCCGCTTCTACCCGGCCGTGGCATCCAAAGCCAGCTCGGAGGCTAATGAGCCAGAAAAATCCGTCTTCATCTCTCAATCTTCGGATGTCTTCACCAACTTGGCACTTGAAGATTGGATGTACAAGAACTTTGACTTTCAGAAACATCGTGTACTCCTTCTGTGGAGAAATGACCCTTGTGTGGTCATTGGAAGACATCAAAATCCATGGCAAGAGGTTGATGTGGGCATTGCAGAGAAGCAAGAAGTTCCTGTTGTACGAAGAAACTCTGGGGGTGGAACCGTCTATCACGATCGGGGCAACCTGAACTGTACTTTCTTCACTCCCCGGAATGCTTATGATCGCAAGACCAATCTGGATATCCTTTGTCGAGCTTTGCAACGCCAATTCGGTATTAAGACCGAAATGTCGCCCAGACTTGATGTTACTCTGGATGGATACAAGGTATGTTTAAAAAATAAAAACTCTATTGTTTTTTAAGTTTACTACCTACGTATGTATATGTATATGCTGTATTGTCGACCCTCATTATAAATCATATGTACTGCAGTCACCGTTGAACGTTTTATCCCATCTCCAAATCCTTCTAGTGTACGTGAGTGTAGAAGTCCTACAGCGTGCAGAGAATGAAACAACTAGTAAGTACAATGTAGGGAAAGGTTCCTCGTCCGTAGATCCATTGTGATAGCACAGGATATTGATATTAAACATTGGCGATGAAAAATGATTTTCCGGGTGGCAGCCCAGGAAATTATTATTGACAAGATCACATGCCTTCAAGGTGTCATTTTTCGACATTGTAATCTTCTCAAAAAATGAAAGGAGGAATGATTCTTTATCCCCTTTTGCTGGTCCTACGTATACATATGATGTAACATGTACGTATGGATGTGCCTCCATTTTACTTCCATTAAAGAAATGTATCATGCACCAAACTTTACCAAAAAAACTGACTCACCCCCTTTCAAAAAAAATATAGTGCTCCTGCTCTGTAGCAAACCTATAAATGCTACCAATATACGGCTTTCCTTCCTGTCAACATGAAAAATAACGAAACCAATTTCCAGTACTGTCAAGTTTTTTTCGTATTTGTTAAGTCCGAACTAACCATTCATGTATGTATTTGATCAAGTTTTTTTTGCTGTTGTCATTTTAGATTTCCGGGACGGCTTCAAAACTGGGCAAAAATGCTTACCATCACTGCACGGTCTTGGTTGATGCCGACCTCAAAAGTCTATCCAAGCTCCTCAGTCCTGATACGGTGAGCTGGATATAAAAATATTATTGCCAGTTGTACAATTCATAACAGCACGGTTCAAAGTCCAAAGTCCTTGTGCGATTCATTCACTTTCTTTTAGCTTTGCATATACAGTACGTTGTCAACGTGGAGCGTTATGCTATGGCTGTTTTCAACATTTCCCAGTCTTTCTGTATTCAGAAGCAAAACTTGCGACTCGGTTCTATCTTCTACAACAGTCACAGTTACAGTTTTGATAAAATAAAAATAATAGCAGGCTAGAGGCGTGGCTAGTTGGGGAATGCAAAAGCTGCTAGAGAATCGTGATCAGGATGCATTAAGAGTCCAAAGTCCGTTTAGTTGCCAGGAGAGAGGATCACATGTTGTGAAATGTGGAGTGGGACGTGTTGTCTCTTTACCGAATTATTTGTATATATGTATTTGTGTTTATAAGTTGGTTTGGACAAGAAAATTTTTGAGGAGCAGATGTTAATGCAGGCTGCGTAATTGTGTATAGAGAGAATCAATGCAGGCCAATAATTGGACTAACTTAACAGTCGTTCGTTACATGTTCCCAAAAAATATTTTTAAGGGTCTGGAGCTAATTTTCGAAGAAATCTTACGACAAATGCAATACCATTTTTTCTCTCAATCGGGTCAGGTTATTAGATCGGATTTGCAACACATACGCTGCATAATTGTTTTGCATTTCTTTATTGAGCAACCTTGAAATGACTGTCACTATAACTTGTGAGTTTCTATTCTTGTAACCAGGAAATGTAAAAAATATACAAGGAAAATGGCGAAAATAAAGTCGACTAGACTCGTCGTAGGTACGAGGGAACAACGTTGTGGATTACGTAGATTGAATGATCAACTAATTGTGCACTTGTTCTATGTCATATCATGATATCATACAGTAAAAGCAACTCACTTGAGTTTTCCACTCGTCCCATTATTTTTCTTTGAAGAAAACTTGCAATTTCAGCTGCCGATCTGCCATGCAGCATTGGTAAATAAAAATTGGTTGTATATTTATATGTACAACGGAGACACTGGGTAATACAGATTTTTCAGAATTCTAGGATTCCTGTTATCCTTTAACATAGTGGGCCTTCCAGAAGTCTGAGTTTTCCAACGCGCCTACTATCTCCCTCCAACTAGCGCCAGGTTCATAGTCCGTATTAGAAAGAGTTTATTATAGTCACGCGACAAGTGTGCAATTAAACAAGATCAGGCACTACAAGCAGCGATTGCGACACTCTTTTTAAGTTTTCCTCGTAAACTATTAGGGATTATCGTGGCTGCTGGACAGGTTTTGTGAATTGAGAAATATATTAGGCGTAGGGTCGAGTGTTGAAAAATTCGTGATAATTTTGTTTTTATGCGCATATCCAAATATTATGAAACATTTGTTTTATGAAGCAACAGATTGCCAAATTTCATATGCTATGTTTTTATACTAATGGGAATGGGATGGTACACCCAGGTTCAGATTTTATGTAATCAGTGGTACTTTCAAAGCAAACCGGATGTAAAATTCGATGTTGACATAATGTGTTAGATTATTCTGATACGGGTAGTGACTATTTTTTTTCATTCGTTGAAAGGACAGAGGATATGACCAATGATACCAGTGAATTTTATTGCCATTTTTGTTGTTCATTGTTCGTGTTTTTACATCCATTGGTGAATAGTGAATAGCAATGTATTGTTACATACATTTGGAAAGTGGGGCCTGGTGTATGTCACATATGTGTATGGAAACACTTCAGATGGGACTAATTACCTCTTCACTATAAATATTTCCGCACCCCCATGTTTATGCGACAGAGTTAGAACGCGTAGGGCAAGATAGAAGGATCCAAAATATTATTATTGCCTGCCACGAGTACAAGTAGGGAAAATGCTGAAAAGGCAAAGGGTGACTTTTTTTCCGAGCAGAGAACGAAGTTATAACATGTATGTATGTGTCTACATTTTTGATAAAGAAACGGATACTTAATACTTATCTATCTATGCCTAAGCCTGCTGCGTAAAAGCAGAGTACAGCAAGCTGGATGATTACATATTGTTTGGAAATGTTATTATGTTCCACAGTAGTGCATAAGACGAGTTGAGAAGTTTATGGTCAAGGTCGAATTCGCAGGAGCGGTGCTCGTATACAAACAGTTTTAACTTCTTTAGGTTCACATTTCTCAAAGCAGGGGACAGTCAGTTCATGGTGGAGATGGAATAGGAGGCTTTTTCGAGGGTTTATTACTTACTTGTATACCTATAGGAAATAGAGTGCTGCTGAAGCCGAGGGTGAAAGGAAAGGTATGCTCTCAATTCTATAGCAATGACACTTTTGTGACTAATGGAGGAATGAGGGACCCAGCTGCTCGAGAGAGAAGCTGCATGATGTAGGTACTTTGTTGAGAATTGGGTAGAGATACTGTGCACAGAATAATGGAAAGAGTATTCGATTCTCACTGGATAGTTCGTTGTTATTGGAAGGAATTAAAATGAGAGAGAAATGCTGTTTGTACATTTGTTGGGCATCCGCATGGGTGACATGTGAAATCTTGGTCATTCTCTTAATTTTTTGTTTTTGTAATGTAGGAGGGTCTTGACTCACGAGCAACGAAGAGCATCAAGTCCCCGGTTCAGAACGTGAAGGAGGCGAATGTGACTGTGTCTCCCGAAAAAGTCCTGTCGTCCGTTGGATATGAATTTCTGCGAACCGACCAGGATGGAAATGACGGAGGGGCGATGATGATTCAGAAGCAACGTGGATTTCAAATGATTAACCCCACCAACGATTGGTTTCCAGGGTTGGACGCACTCAAAGCGGAGATGAAGAGCTGGTCCTGGAACTTTGGGAAAACTCCGGAATTCACTTTGAAGAAGGAGTATCAAATCGGACAGGATGAGAGCACCTTGGATGCACTTAACCTCGAATTCAATCTGCAAGTCAAAGATGGTTACATTCGATATGCCACCCTCCAGGCTCCATCGTGCATTCACAAAACCGGAGTCGGCTTGGTAGATTCATCAACAATGTCCGATTTATCCGGATTTATCAATGCTCTCAAGGATCGCCCCTTTCATCCGGGCATTATCTCTACATTCGAAGGCCTTCTTTTCAAGAACAACAAAGCTTCTGTGAGTATTCATGAGACATGGGAACAGAATGGAGCTACTCGGGAAGTTGTTCGTAACTCTTAAAACGATGAACTTTGGGGGCAATGGATTTGAATAGCTGCAAACAACACCTGTACTGATAAAAGCGGCAGCAACGGCAGCACTAGTAGCAGCTATTCACACCCATTATTATGCTCTCTTTTGTACTCTGTACATATTCAAGGAATTTCAAAATCATCTCCCCCTTGAATATCAACAACTTCCTGTTGTTATTAAAGATTTTAGGTTAGAGGCCTATAGATGTAGTTTATGCTTATCGGTCTATTCACCGTCTTGGTTTTAGATTTTGGCAACTATGTATTAGATTTATTCTGTTCCCTGTGTGCGGGTGGAATTCTATTGAGATTGAGAGAGTGTACTTTATCCTGATAGGCTATGAAGTAATTAATAACTAGCACTTTCCTGGTATAAGCTTTCGAGCACACTTTGTAATAGAAAATTCGTGTACGATGCGATCGTTATCACCATTGCTTGATATAATTTTTGTAAAACGCTTCCGTTAAATTAATTTTGTCCAAGGACTTAACCCTTCTGGGTTATTCACGCTTGAAATCAAAAGATTATTTCGTGCTTCTGAAGTGATCCTGGTTCTACTCGTGGGAGTAACCATGAAAAAATGTAATGTATGCTGAAAAGAATTTCTTTCAGCACATCATGATTCGATTTTCAATAGTTTTGCCTGTTTTAAATGCCTACAAGTTTTTTTGCATTGTACTGAATATTGTAGACAAGGAAATGTTTTTATGAGAAATTCTCTGGCCATATTTTGCTCACGAAAGCACATTTTTTGTTCACGCCTAGAACGTACGTAGTGCTCCATCGTGGAGAATTTTGGCGCTGTAGGCTCTGTAGAAATAATTGTTTTGTTGTAAACGTTTGTTGAAAAATCCATGAAGCGAAGTTTTATATACGATTCATATACTTAGAGAAAAGTTGCTGATAAATATATTTTTTGTGATTTTCTCTGTCTCTGTAGTGATTTAAGGAAACTTCGGAGGCTTTCAATCTTGCCATATTTTTCTTCTCTCGAGAAATGTGTGTGTGTAAATGATTGTACTAGAGAAAAAAGAGCTTCATCAAGAAGAACATCGACTGCTCTTCGTACTGTAAAGAGGAATATTACAATGGGAAGTACTTTAATTTCGCGATCTTTGTATGTAGCACTGACAATGAGAGTATTTTTCAACGGCAACAGCTGGGGAAATGGACTGGTTCGATCTAAGCTATACTCATAAGTCTGTAGATTTTTTGTATGAGGGTGTACGAAGAAACCTATGCCTTCGTTGTACATATGTTATTATATAAAAAAAGCGAAGCAACAAAAAATATTTTCATCTGCCTATAAAACATATGAAACACTAGATAAAATTATAAATACATATTTATAACAAATAAACATATAATTACTATATGTATGTACAAGAATAAAAGAAGTATGCGTATCTTTGAAATTTCACTGAAATTCTTCGTGAATCCAGTACAAGCGTCATGGGAGACATCTTCACAGGCAATACATATCATACAGAATTCGTTTATTTCAAATAAGCAAATTAATTGGTGTTCCGTTTTAAAAGCATTGATATATTTTGAAGGCTTTTGGCAGCATTGATGGTGCTGAATTTGTTTAGTGTTTTTGCTCTGTTTGCTTTTCAGCTTTCTCCACTGATGGATTTTGGCAGTTTTTTTTACGTGACAGTTACGTCCTTTTTAATGTCCCCGCCTTCGTCCTATCATCTCCAAATGTAGCGTGTCACGTCACGTCAATAATTTTTCCGAACCGATAGGTTCTTTTACCAACAGCCTTTGTCATCTATAAGAGAAAATTGAAGGTCGGCTTTCCAAACGGAAGTTATTGTTTTTAGGATGAAGGACATTTTGAAAGGATTTGGGAGGTTTCTGATGATGAAACAAACGACAGTGAATTTTAGTTCTGAAAAATGTTAGAAGCAATGTCGGAAAAATAGGAAAAGATGTCCAGATTATGGTGGCGGTGGCTGGAAATGGGTAACATAGATGGAAATCGTGAGGTGGCCCCGGACTTGGGGATTAAATTGTGTGATGATGGATTTAGCCTCTTTCGTCTCGCGTTATTATATACCATCCCTCGCCTCTCTTTTCTTACTTCGCCACTGAACATTGTACAAGATTTTGCGGAGGCAAAAGCTTATTTGCAGGGAATTTTGATAGTTAAAAAGAATGGGAGAGCACAACACAGGGCCAGATATGGTGAAAGTGAGGTAAAAATAGGAAGGAGAAGAACCTCGAAGCCAGTCATTTTCACCATAAGTCCTAACGAGATTGCCCCTTAACACGCTCTCCCCCTTTGTCTTTCTCCACAAGGGCACGTATACAATAATGATAATAATTTCACAGAGGAGTGAGCAACCAAGTTCAAAAATCATGTGTTGTGGTCGTCCGCTTGAACCCACCGAAGAAGCAAAGGTGACTTCCGACGGGGTGTTGCTCTGTTCTCATAATTTGATATAATATTACTTCAATATAAATGTATACATATATGCACAAGTGCATATCGTACACCACGTCGAGTTTCTGCGAGAGGAACAAAGAGATACAATGTTAGAGACCTGGAGAAAATTCTGTGGTTCACTATTTGCTTATACAATTTGGGATTACCCTGAGTTCAGAACACTTTCATCGGGTATTTTGTGGTCGGCTTCTCCTGCTGCATGTTATACGTGGTTGGGTGGGTGAAAAACCTGGGAAGAATGCGGCTCGTGTGGTGGCAGAGAGTGCCGTACACGGGAAGTTGACAAATGAGAATCATATGAAGAGAAAGCAGGCATAATATTATGGGAAAACATCAAAAGAGACAGGAGAAAAAACATAAAAGAATAGGACACAGGAAAGAGCAAAGTGGGGAAGATGAGACAAGAGAGGACAGTCAGCAAAAGGGAGAAAAGCTGCGAACAGAGACAAACGCTGATCAATAGGAGAGACAATGACAGAGGAATGAAGGGATGAGAAAGAGAGACAGCGGAAGTGGAGAAAGTCAGAGAGGAAATGGAACAAGAGAGAGAGAGAGAAAGTCAGAGAGGAAATGGAGAAAGAGAGAGAGAGAAAGTCAGAGAGGACAAGGAGAAAGAGAGGGAGAAAATATATCAAGAATACGGGAGGAGAAATAGAAAAGAGAGGCAGCGAATCGGGAAAAAAATGAAATGGAAAAAATCAAAGGAGACATGGCGGATAGAGACAAATATTGAAAGGAATAGACAGAGAGAGGAGAGAGAGAGCTGGTGTGGAGAGAAAGTAAAGTTTTAGGTGGGAGAAAGGTTACGTGATGAGCTCCTATTTATTTAATTTGGGGTCCTTCTCTCCCACCGTATCTTCCTTGGGGCTTGTCACCATCACCAAGTCCTCTGCATTATGCATTTGATATAGTATTGTAGAACGGTTTATGCATAATGTATAAATACGTGCGGCTGCTGTGGCGAGTCTCGTCTCCGGATCAATAAAATGTAAATACGTGTGTCTATATTCTATATGGGAAAAGGCAAAACCGTGTTCTTCTGGTTCTTCCTCCAAAAAGACATTTTATGTAATGGTGGTTGACAGCAACTTATGAACGACAGTGAGGGAGAGCCAGGTCCTCCAGGAACCGGTAGAGTCATGTCAACGACAATTCTGGATGATGATGGCATTGGAAATCACTATCGATATGGGCATTAAAAATAATAGGCCGTTTTGTACTCTCCACCCACGAGTAGGGGGAAGCCTTTATCAGTTGATTACCGCAAATTCACCATTTTTCTGGCGGAAGCTTCTCTCTATCCTTTGGAGCCGTTAGTGTTGCTGATTTTTTTAAAGGGAAAGGGAAAGAGTGGATACAGGCATTATCCTTATTATTGGAAAGGTGATGCCCTTTTTTTATTCCCTATTTTCCACCCATATTCTCTGCGTTTAGAGGGATAAATGATCTTCGTGATTTCCTCTCGTCACCCCGCGTCTTTTCCTCCTCTTCAAGAACTGTAACGACAGCTTCTTTAATGAGTTTTCTCGTAATGACAACCTTCCTTTCAACGGAAATTCCTGGGCTCAATTCCTTAGCTCCATTTGATTGTGATAAAAGCCACGGGGAAGTTTGATGACGTGATTTTTACTAATAAAATTACTTTGTGTTTTGCATCAACTGAGAAATATGGCAAAAGCGGGAACGGAGGATTTTTCACTGGACAAAATATTCTTCCTTCATGTCACCAGTTCATCTAGTCCTTCCAAACTTGTCTCATTCCTGCGATTTTGCCCATGAAAATTGACTTTGCTCATGTCCGACGCATTGATACCACAGGAAAGGCGCATTCTATTTAAAATTGCGATCAGAATTGTCAGACAAAAAAGTTGACATTTCAACTGAAGACGATTCTTTGGACGTCCCATGACAGGAATGAAAAAGAGAAAACAAAAAAAAGTCTGGTATAATGCAATATTTCAGTGATAGAAAGGCAATATGGTCACAATCTTACATTTTCCTTTCTCTCTAGCGCTTTGCGTTATCAAAAAACGGGAACATTGTTTCAGCGCGATGTATATTGTTTTTCTATCCTTAATCATTCTGTTTGAAATTGCGTTCACAAACATTAGCCCAAAATAGTTGAAAAAATTGAAACTGAGGAAGTTTCTTCGGAGATCCCATAGCAAGATAGAAAGAGTAAAAACAGCAAAATAAAAACTCTGATACGATGCAATATTTCAGTGTTAAAAAGGCAACATGGTCACAACCTTGCAAGTTCCTCTCACTCTAGCGCTTTGCGTTATCAAAAACGGAAACATCGTTTGAGCGCGATACGTGTTGTTTCTCTATCCTTCATTGCATTTAAAATTAGGGTTACAGGTACCAGTTGAAAATAGCTGACAAAATCTGAACTGGGAAAAAAGTATCTTTGGAATTCCCATGACAGGGGAGAAATTGAAGAGAGAAATAAAAAGTGTGTTACGG
>JAQGBT010004739.1:0-15831 GCA_034698585.1 Disparrhopalites patrizii
AGAGGGAATATCAGAAAGAGACGGACAGTCACAGAGAGAGGCATTCACTAAAAGAATATCACAGAGAGAGAAAGCGAGAGAAAAATAGTCAAATAGCTAGAAACGGAAAACATGTACGAGAAAAAGTGGGAAAGACTATTTTATGGCGCAAAGAATTTTGCATGCCTCGATACATTTTATGGAAATACGAGCACAGAATCGTGTGAAAGTCTTATTAATCCCATCAAAATCCCAATACCACAGGAATTCCAGCCAGTATTTTTTGTCACAAAAACGAAGATGAGCCTTGAGCTAAAAAAAACTCCAAAAATGTCTATATGTAATACTCATCAAGAAAAAAAGCGCGAAAAGCAAGAAAAAATGACAAGAGGAAACCACGAAATACCAGCCTATTTCTCATTAGCGACTACATCCAGAAAATACCACGTGAATGCGCGGGTCTAATAAAGATTTATGGGATCTCCCCTCCCGCTTCCCACTCTAAAAAGAATGTGGGAATTCTCCATTTCCTTGCCCCCACAACTTTGTAACCTCCGCCACATTCGAAAAAAATACCTTCAGAAAGGAATTTCAGCAAGATAATAAATCTTTTAGGAATCCATTCAGCTTCTTTACCAAAAAAAAGTACATCAACCGATTTTGCTCTCTAACTATATATTTTGTCGTTTTACTAAAACACAAAGATTTTATCGACATTCCCACGAAGTCACGAACACGCCGGGAAAACACGAACAAACCCCGCGTGTAGGATTAGGAAGAGATCCTGTAGGATTTAGTGATAAAATTATAGGGAAATTACCTAGATTGGGACGGAAAAACAAACGACGCGGAGACGGAACGTGGACGAACCAACGAGGAACGACAAAATGATAATGTACGCAACATTTCCGTGGTTGGAGATACCGATAAACGTGAGCCGAGTTGAAGTACTGAGGCACAGACAGGAAACTATGCCTAGAAAGGGTTAAGAACAAATGGAACAGAAAGAAGATACCACGTAAAAATAAAATCAAATGACGGTTATCCCGACAATATCAGCGTAAGAGAAAGAGAAAGTTGAACGAAGAAAACAAGAGTCGAAGAGAAATTTGCAACAAAATCAAATTAGTCTAGGAAATCGATTAATTAAGGAGCGCAAAGGAAAAATATATGACCAAATGAGACAACAAAACAGCAAAGGGGCGCAACAGAGGGAAAAATAAAAATGAAAGAGTGACAAATTAGTAGGTTTATGGAAAAGAGCAAGAAGAAAAAGGGCAAAAAGAGATAGAGAATTAGAGAGAATTCGAAGAAAGGGATAGAAAGAGGAAAGGCCTCATAAGACAAAGAGAGACAGTACGAGAAAATAATTCAAACAGAGAGGAGGAAAGTACAAAACAATAATTCAAAGAGAGAGAGAGAGAAAGGGAGAGAGAGAAAAAAACTACAAGAATACAATTCAAAGAGCAAATCCCCGCGAGTAAGCCAAACAGAGAGAGATAATCTCAAAAAATAAACGAAAGACAGAGAAAATACCAGAAAGGAAGTCAAACAGAGCTAGAAAAAATATCTCACAATTAGAGGGAAAGTATTAGAAAGTAAGCCAAAGAAGGAGAGAGTGAAATCAAAGAGAGACGCCCAAAGAGAAAAAGTATTAGAAAATTAGTCAAAGTGATCAACGAAGCAAGTCGCTGAGGGAAAACCAAGAGAGAGAGAGAGAGAAACTCAAACAAAAAAAATAAAGCCAAAAATAGAAGGAAAGCCAGAGAGAGAAATTCAAAGAAAGATAGAAAGCCAACAAGAGAAGAAAAGCCAAAGAGAGAGAGAGAAACTCAGTAAGAGAATAAAAACGAAAGAGACATATCCAAAGAAAGAGAGAAAGCCAATTAGAAAAAAAAAGCCAAACACAGAGACAGAAAGTATTCGAAAATAAGTCGAAGAGAGCAAGAGAGAAATTCTCAGAGGGAAAATAGAGAACGAGAGCTAAGATATTACAAAATAAATTAATAAAACGACAGAGAAAGTACGAGGGAGTAAGCGAGCATAACTACTACCCACACGAAAGAAATGCGGATAAAGTGTGAAGAAAGATAAATTCTGACGAAGAAAAACGAAGGTGTTGGGAGCCAGAAAGTGAAATAAGGTCAAAACAGAATATTTAAGTCAGAAGAAAGTGAAAACGGGAGAAAGTGAGAAAAAGAGAAAGCATTGGGGACACCTGCACGAAGGGAGCTTGGAAATATTACGGCCGGGGGTAAAGTGCTTTTTTCTCCATTTACGGAGCTACTACTACTCTCCCAAAATCCTCCCTTTCTTTATCCCCTTTGAACTCGGGTAAACGGGGAGGTCCTTTGCATTTTTGCATTTAAATTGGCAGCGTCATCTCAAAGACTGGTGGAGTATAGTTGAAGGGGAGAAAGTGAGGGAAATGGGAGGAGATGTAGACTAAGGCAGCTGTTGCCTTTCCCATTATAATACCACTTCTATTTTTTTTTCTCGTCGTCTTCTTCATAGATATGAGATCTTTTTTTTTCTTTCAAGAGAACCACAAAGGAGGCGGGAGAGAGATTTGCATCTACACAAAATCTCTCACCTCCATTACCTCCGTCATCGAACTGTTGCTGCCGAAAAGTGGGAGTAGACCGAAAAAAAGGGTGGTCGTCTTCCCTCCAAAAAAAAAACTGTACAATTTAAGTTCCTATGAGAAATCCTACGGGTTCTGAAATATAGGGCCTACATCCATTGTAATGATAACATCCATAAAAGATGAAGACCGTGTGAAAATGGGGGAGTCTTCCTCCTCCTATTGTTTGCTTTTGTTGTGGGAGGGAAAGAGATGAACGTTTTTTTTTGCATGGACCCATTTTTTTTTTATCTTCCAAAAAATGGGTAAGGGTGGCAAGGACAATGGCATTGTCGTAGGAGGCAAGAGTGGAAGGATGTAGGGAGGAAATTATTTTTTGAAAGGGCAAAAATGTCTGGAAGGTGCCAAAATCATTCGAAAAGTGAGTGCCGCAGCTGGATGAGGGAATATTGTATGAAAATACACACATTAGCATGGGAAAACATTTCTACAGGGAATTCAAATAAATCAAACTTGTTTTTTTTTTTAATTTAGGAAATCGGGCACAATCCAGAGACAGAATGGTGAATGAAAAAGTAGGGAATGGAGGAAGGCTTTATGAGGATTATTTCTCAAAATGCTTCATCGTTTTTAAAGCAAAGACCAACGGATGAAATGACTTTAAATTGTGGTTTAAAATTAAAAAGCAAATAAAATAGTATTTACAATTTACATACGGGTTAGACTTGATTTTCGAAATAAATTGTACTCAAAATACATAAAATTATAGTAGAAATAAATACGAAGTAAATTTGTGGGTAAAAAATAATACTTGAAATAATACTATTATTTAAATTTGTATTTAAAATTATATTTTAAAAAAATACTTGAAATAATACTATTATTTAAATTTGTATTTAAAATTATATTTAAAAAATAATACTTAAAATACGTCACAGTATTATTTAAAATATTATTTAAAAAAAGGCAAATCGGCAAAGTAGTACTTTTAAAACTTGTAAGAAACTAGCAAAACTATGATTCCAAAATTTTAAAGGAGAGCCCCATTTAAAAGGTTTCTCCAATTTAACAATATGGAATATTACAAAGAGAAAATCTTGCAAATATAGTCCAATAATAAAAAAAAAATTGAAAATGTCTTGAATGGAATGAAACTTATGCAATCGCAATAACATTCAAAAATTAATCTAAAAGCACGTTTCCACGCAATGCTGACGTCTCAATGCAAGCCCAATTTTGTATGGTAAAAGGCAATCCAGGTAATCCAGCCTGGGACTAATTAAACTACAAAATTAATACACGTGCATCCGAATGCACGTCCATAATAATACACGGTAAAATGATCCAAAAAGCTACCCAAGGGATGAAAAAAGCCCTAGCAGTTCCAGTAGCAATAATCTTACTAGCTCCGTTCATAGGAAAAATTGCTTTCTCCGCATCTGCTTTCTCCAGTGAAAGTGCGGGGAGAGAATATTTGCCATGAAGAAAATTCCCGAGTCTTTGGAGTCTTGTATGGCTTGCAGTTCCTTTCGCTCTCACTCTCTCTCGTTTTTCCCTCCTTCTCTCATCTCCTATCTCCAGAAAACCTTTATCCAGGGACTTCTCCTGGAAAAGCAAAACATTTGTGTGGGAGCTCTCGGCACGAACCCATAGAAAATTGAGAACTCCTGTCTTTCTCCGTGTCTTTGTGCAATTCCAGTGTCCTCCAGTGTATCATCTTTCTACACAAAATTCTTACTTGTTATCTTTTTCATCTGAAATCCTCTACATTTTTTTCATTTGGTTTATTCTGGAAAATTGCTAGTATAGCTGGAAAATATTCTTCGTCGTCTCTGGATATTTCGTACTTCGGATTTTCTTCCTGTATTTTACTCTCAAAATTCTCCTTTATTATCTTCTCAATTCTGTCTTTGAAATTTCTCCTTCATTATTTTCCTCTGACAATTCTTACGTTTCACGTTCTCCTCGATTCTTTTCTAGAAATTCTCCCTTTGGGAAATCTCCTTGAATTTCCTCTGTAAATTCTCCCTTTTGAGACTTCTCCTTGACTCTCTTCTCGAAATTCTTTATTTGGATATTCTCCTTGATTTTCCTCTGGAAACTCTTTTTAATTTTTCTCTGAAAATTCTCCTTGATTGTCCTCTGGAAAGTATCCTTGATTTTCCTCTGAAAATTCTTCGTTTACGTTGCTCTGGAAACTCCTCGTCGTCTTTGCTCTGGGAATTCGTCCTTTACGTTGCTATAGCAATACTTTCTTTACGTTGCCATAGCAATACTTTCCTTACGTTTCTCTGGAAATCCTTTCTTTATTTTCCTCCAGAAATAATCCTCCTCCTTCCTCTGAATAATATCTTAGTTTTGCTCTGCCATATTCTTCTCCCTGTCTTTTTGCGATTTGCGACATTTTTCTTGATTTTCTCCAGGGTAATTTACTCTTGTTTCCCAAGAAAATATTCTCTTCCAAATCCCCCTGGAAATTCTCCTTCATCATCTTCAAGGGATATTAAATTTCTGGAGGACCATGAAAGAACCCCAGTGAAATTGCCCTTTGGATTAGCTCAAAGCAATTTGCACATAATCAAGTCTGGCCGACAGCCCTTTAATTCCTAGTTTATTGGGGCTTCACATACATTCCAAGAAAATCTCGTGATCCCCCCTGCACAATTTAGTATGTCCCAAAAAAAATCAGAGTGTCTACATAAACAAATCTGTGGAACAGAATGAAAAAAAAACATGGACAAGTCCTGACATGAGACAAGAGAAAGCTCAGACGTTTTAAGTAGGGGAAAAACGGGGGTAGAGAAAGAAAATGTGAAAGAGTATAGTGCCAGTGTAATAAATCAACATTGACAACCTCTGCTTTTCTCCTCGTCACCCTCATGAAAAAAGGGGTTCGGATAACAAAAAAAAATACGCTGGATAGAGAAAAATAACGATCTATAAATAAACTCGGAGCAAGTAATAAAAGTGAACAAAGAAGTTGCTGTGGATAACAAAAAAGACGGGGGAAACTGGGATGAAATTGGGAGAAAGTTGACGGAAGCGTTGTATGACCCTTTTTTCCAGAGAGAAAATTCTGTTCTGGGTGAAAGTGGGGTGAAATTTCAAGGAGCTTTTTTTGGAGGAGAAAATTGTGAAGTTTTTCTTTTTTTTCTATTTCGTGGGGAATTTCGTCGGTACAAAAATATCTGCCGAGGTGTCACCGACAAGCGTTTTCCCTTTGGGGGAGCGGCTCGCCATGGCAACGGTGGATAGGAATTATCCCAAGCCATCCGTCAGCTTTTTGAGCGAAGTGATGCGAAGTAATTCCAATGAGAATTTACATTGCAGTCGAGATGCTGACTATCGGCTGCTCAATAGAAAGCTTCTTCGAGTACAAATTTTTCTGGTGAGTTCATATTTATATATGTAAGTTTTTAGACAAAAATAATATTTTCTCTCGCAAATTCCATTCGAGTTCAAAATATAGAATACATACAAAATAAATTTGTGGATATTTTTATAATGAAATCAAAATTAGAGGCATTTACTGGACGTAAAATTAAAATAATAAATAATTCGAAACATGAAATACAAAATAAAGCAGGAAATTGTAGTCGGAATTAAATCATTCAAAATATAAAGTACAATTAACTGGTAAGATAAGATAAAATTTAAAACAAAGCAGATATTTACTGACACTTTCATAATTAAGATTAAAATTAATTTATAAATGAAATTCAAAATGAAGCATGAGTTTGTTTTGGAAATCTGATTAAAACTTTCAGAATTAGGATTAAAATTAATTCATAATGCCAAATTCAATACAAAGCAAAACATTGTAATTTAAATTTATAGTTAAGTCTTCAAAATTAAGGTTAAAATTGATTCATAATACAAAATTCAGAGCAAAGAAGGAAATTGGAACAGAAATATAATTAAGCCCTTCAAAATTAAGATTAAAACGGAGCATAAATGTCAAAAAAAAGCCGAAAAGTGTAATGGAAATCTAATTAATACATTCCGAAATAAAATTAACATTAATTCATAAAATCAAGAGATAAAAACAGAAAATTGTAGCAGGAGCGTAATTAAAACGTTCAAAAATACGACTAAATATAATTCGTAATAACAAATTCAAAACGAAATAGAAAATTGGAGCTCTAATCTAAGTAAAAAAAATTAGGATTAAGAGAAAAAAAGTAAAAATTAGCATTCAGATTATTTGATAATAAAAAATTCAAAATAAAATAGAAAATTGTATCAGAAATCAAATTAAAACCGGAAAAATTAAGATAACTTTCGGAGATTATAAAATTCAAACTAAAAGCCTGAAAATATAATGCATTTTGATGCTGTCTAATGTGTCATTTAAATTATTTAACTGGCGCTTTAATAAAGCACAAAATAAAACACTTTCTTCAGCATCTTTATTATTATTCTTACCGAATTTCCACTGAAATTGGGGCGCAGAATTTTAAATCAGTATCATATGTAAAATGTCCATCTATACCCCATTATTTTCCTCCGGAAGAAACTACATCGATTTCCCAAAACTTTCTTCAGCAATTATAATAGTTGTATAGATTTTTTTTTCTATCGCCAAATCCTGCTGGTTACAAACTTCCCACGGTATTTTAGACTAGAAAGAAATCACAGGGAAAAAATCTGTGTAAGAATTATTCGACCGATAAAAGGGTGGGAACCTCCCTTGACTTCCCTGTTATTTATATTGAAAGCCATTACCATGTATATGCAGTTGGTGATTATTTTATAGATTTTTTTCACGTCCCACCTATTTTTCTTTCTTCGGTTTTTTTTTTTACTTTTCCCCTTCATTTATATTTAGAGCGAAACTGGTGAAGAGTCACGGAAAGCGGGAGACAAACGGACGGAGGACCAAGGTGTACATAATTTGTTTCGTGTATGAAGGAAATAAGGACGGGGAAAGTAAGAGAGAACAAATACTGTGAATGTATAGGTATAGCAAATAATAAATAATTATATGGAGTTACCGCATGTGTACTTTCACCACACGACTTGAGGGTATTTCCTTGCATGCAACTACCGTGGGAAGAATAATGTATCAACCCTGAAAAAAAGTAATGAAAAGCAAAGGTCTTTGGGAGTGTTTGGGATTTTTTTCTTAGGAACGGTAAATGCACGCCTGATTCTTCTACATATTCCGGCGCTTTCTCTCTATATTTGCCCTTTCTCTCTTGCTCTGCCGTTTATCCTCTTTCTCTTGCTCATATTTTTCTCCGTTTCCCTCTCTTTTTTTCACTTTCTTTCTTTGCCTTTTCTCCGTTTATTTGCCTTTTTTCGAATTTTTACTCTCTTTCATGGTCTGCGTTTCCCTGTTGCGATTTCTCTGCGTTGTACTTCCTTCTATCTCTCTGTATCTCTTTTTTCCCGTATTTTCGCTCGCTCTTTCTTTGTATTTTATCTCGTTATTCCCCTGTATTTTATCTATTTCTTTTTATGTATTTCTCTACATAGATGATTTCCGTTTCTGTCGCTGTATTTTATTTATTTTTCTAGATGTTTTCTCTTTCTGTCGCTGTATTTTATTTATTTTTCTAGATGTTTTCTCTTTCTGTCGCTGTATTTTATCTCTTTCTTCTTATTTCTTTTTCTAGATGTTTTCCCTTTCTGTCGCTGTATTTTATCTCTACTTTTTATTTATTTCTCTAGATGTTTTCTCTTTCTGTATCTGTATTTTTCTTTCTCCGTCTCCGCATTTCTTTCTCCGTCTCTGCATTTCTTTTCTTCATTCTCTGCCTTCCTCCTCTTTCTCTCTGTGTATTTTGTTTCTATATTTTTTCTACGTATTTTCACTTTCTTTCTCTGTATTTTTATTCTTTCTTCTTTGTTCAATATTTTCTCCTTCTTTATCTATATTTATTCTTTCCTTTTCTGTATTTTGTCCCGTTGTCTCTGAATTTTCTCTCTTGCTTTCTTGCGCTGCATTTTTGCTCTTTCTGTAGCTCTATTTTCTTTCTCTCTTTCACCGTGTTTTTAAATTTCTCTCTTCCTTTTCCATTTCTCTTTCATACTCTCCGTCTTTCTTTTTTGCCTCTGTTCTTCGCTCTTTCACTTTTATTGCCTCTTTCTCTCTTATAGTCTCTCTGTTTTAGACCTTCTCTATCTCCCTTGCATTTTATATTTCTTTATATCTGTGGCTTTCATTCTCTCTTTCGTTTTACGTTTCACTGGCTTTCATTGACTTTCACTAACTTTTACTGACTTTCACTCTGCTCCTTTCCCTCTTTGCTTTGCCTGCCTTTCTCTTTATTCACCTTCGGCCTTGATTCTCCATCTCCTTATTCTGTCCCTCGCTTTCTCTTTCATTCTCTCGTCTTTGTCTCTGTCGTTGACTTTTTTATCTATTTAATTTCCTACTTCACTCCCACTTTCATTTCTGTACTTCAACTGTGTCGTCCTTCCATTTTCCTTGCATTTCTCCCTCTCCTCTCGTGCTCTTTGGCCATTATTCCCTTCCCTTTTTCTCCGTTTCATGACTTTCCTTTTCTCCCTATTCCCTCCCTCACTGATTAGTTTTAAAAATTCTCTTTACATTACCCCTTTGATTTCTTCCCATCCATGAAATCCTGCCCCTCCCCGCCCTACCACCAATTAGTTTACAGAAGAGTAGGCTTCATTACATGGCCAGATGAGTACCCCAAAAAAGCTGACTCATTGCTTGAGAGAGATTTTGAGAGGAAAAATTGTATAGACAGGAAATTAAGAAGAGGACGCCAGTGGATGGATTCAAGGTTGAGAGCCTGCATGCCTGGCACAGATTAGAAAAGGATCTGGAACATAAGTGTTTATTAGCTCTTTGAGAGGAGCTTCCAGTAAATAAACACTCTTTTTTTACATTGTCCAAACACGGACATTGTGGATCCTTTAGGGTGATGTGTAAACAGAAGATTTACTTCTATTTGCCCACTTTTTTTTGTCCTCGCCCACTCTTTCTCCGGGCTCTCGGAGGCGTTTTTTACCCTTTTTTCAGCGTATTGGAAATGCTTTCTGGGGAAAATCAAACAATTTCCTGGAAAGTATATCCTTCAGGATTTTTCTTATGGACGTCCTCCTCAAAATGGAGATAATCCTCTGAGGATCCATTTTTTCTCCTCTGCGAAAGAACGTAAAAGACTCCCATTTCCTCGCGCTTTCTCTGTACAATAAATGTTTGGAGGTTTCTCCCTTTCCCTTTCCTGACCTTGAGATTTCGTCTTCATTAACATGTCCAATCTCTTTCATCTCCCATTTTGAGGCTTGCCCTTTCCCCGTCAATCAGTGGATTTAAATCCTTTTTTCGCCTCCTCATTTGCCAGGATGGCCTCTTTCATCTTTTATTCCTGCATCCGTGTATACCTAAAAATCTTTAGACTTAGATTCATCCTTAAGGCCATGGGCGTAGATGGTGATTTTTACCGTTTGTATTCCCCTTTTTTCGTTTCGATCCACCCACGGCTGTTTCCCGGAAACGGGGGCTTTATCTTTATTTCGGCTTAGCCTTTCACCCCAAAAGATCCCCTGCCAAATGTGGTGGGCCGACAATTTCCTTCACATTAACACCCTCCAAGGTCTCCTTTGGAGATGATCCTCTTACGAAAATCTCTTCAAAGAAGAACCGATAATAGTAAAATAGACAAAGAGCTCAAGCTTGGCTTTTTGGCCCCGTCAGAATTAACGTCTTTTGTTGCGGATTTTGTTCCTTGAAAAAACCTTTCATTGCCTCCAAGCATGAATGGCTATAATTCCTTCTACAAATAATTTTTCTTTTGAACATTTAGCTCCTTCTAAGGTCCAATTTCTTGTTGTCTTTTCTTTTTACACAGGCTTTATGGTAAATTTAAGTTGTATATTAATAGACGGCGAGTGTGCATGCACATATGTACGGATTTATGCATGCAAAATTACTTATACAATTAGAGAGGTAACCTTGGAGGGTGTTATTGTGCTTATAAATTCCTCCGGCGTCCCGCAGCCTCTTTAATCAGAGCTTGTCATTTCGTTGGGGAAGCTTAATTTTCCCGGGCTCCCGTCACTTCCGTGTAATACTTTCGTCGTCGGAGAAAGCAGCCATAAATCACATGTCAGGAATCACATGTCAAAAGATTCCCACTAGGTGTGGGCATGTGTCGAGAAAAAAAAATGAAAAACCTAATTAAGTTATCAGGCGAGAAGTAACGGAACATCACACGAAGTCTGAAATAGAGTGTTAGCTACGAACTAAAAACGATGGGAAAACGTACAAAAAGGCCTAAATATGTATAGCCCCAGACGGAGATCTAGGACGAAATCGATGGAGTGAATAATGTACATAACAGAACGTGTGACAGAAAAAAGGTAAAAATAACATCAAAGAGTCAAGAGTAAAAGAAAAAGCCAGAATCATGAGCAGTGGACAAGGAAAGAACGGATTGAAGAAAAATCGGAAGGGAGACTACTACCTCAAAATAAAGGAGAACATTAAAGGACATGGACAAATTTAAACGGAAGAGAAAATTAGATAATAAATAATAAATAAAAATGGAGAAAAACGGAAACAATTTGAAACTAAATATAGGGCCCAAAATGGTCGAAAGCAAGTTAAGGAAAAGTAAATAGATTTAACAAGATAAAGTTGAAAGAAACTAACAAAACAAAGCTGAACAGGTAAGACTGAAAGAAAACGAGAATATACTCGAATATAGGAGATGTATTTATTACAGGAGTGAGTGAGAGTACCAAAAACTGAAATTTAAAAAAAAATAGAAGCAAGTAGAACCGGAAAAACAAGAGAAATAAGAGCATGAGTTTAAGAAAAAGCAGGAGACACAAAAATAAATGGAAAGCAAGACAATATAAAAGCAAAGAGAATTACTGGCAGAAATGGTGAAACGGACAGAAGAAAGAGAAAATCAAACAGAATGAAACAGAATAAAGAGAAAGCAGGACAGAAAGAATAAAGATAAAGCAGGACAAAAAGAATAAAGATAAAGCAGGACAGAAAGAATAAAGATAAAGCAGAATAGAAAATACCACAAAAAAAGAAATTAAAAAAATAACACGAAAAAAAAATTCACAAAAAAATACCAAAGATAAATAAATTTAGAAAATAATACCAAAGATAAATAAATTTAGAAAAAAATACCAAAGATAAATAAATTCAGAAAAATAACGCCAAAGAAAAATAAATATGGAAAATAACACCAAAGAAAAATAAATATGGAAAATAACACCAAAGAAAAATAAATATATAAAATAACACCAAAGAAAAATAAATATGGAAAATAACACCAAAGAAAAATAAATATGGAAAATAACATTAAAGAGAAAGTAATACGGAAGAAGGAAGAAGAAATTATTATATAAGAAAAATATATATAAAAGGAGAGAAAGTCTCGCAAATAAAACGGCGAAACAGAAAAAAAGCAAAACCAAAAAAATAAATAAATATTTCAGCATAAGGACGCAAGTGGAATTCTAGGAAGAATAAAAAAATTGAATAGAAAGTACATATAAGGGAAAAGCACTTGGTAGAGATGTGAAAGTCCTATCGTTATAAAAGGGGAGCAATAACAAGAAAAAGGAGCAAAACTATCCTAACTCAGATAAAAAGTGCAGGTCGGAAACTGTGAAAATGAGTAAGAAAAAGAAAGAGACAGACCATAAATAACACTCGCGTCACCTGTCTAGATGAATGCGAGGAGCCAGAGTCACACTTGGCATTCTTTCCTCCCGTAAAGCTCTCGCAAAGTCCAGAACAAATGGAGGTTAACCCTTTCGTGTCCTCATAGACCACACTGCATACTGTCTATGGCACTACACGTAATAGCAACAGCATAATAAAAATTATGATTACAGGAAAGGAAAGGGGATTTCCTCCGACATTTGCTGCCCATCACCTCCCTTCAGACTTCCCGAAACATGTGTTGACGACTTAAGTAGGAAAAACGTGGATGAGGAGATCATTTCTGTTCTTTTGCTCCTTCCAACCCTGGAATGAACACGTTTACGTCGTTTGAGAATTCCAATCCAGCAATTTTTATTGCTTTTACCAACTAAAAAAACTAAAAAAAAATTATTTATATTTACCTTTGTCTTATATAATCGTTCTTCTCTGTTTGTTTTATTCTTTCACTTCACAAGTTCCTGTTTAAATCCTCAGGCTATCTCCTTTTGAAATTCTTCTTCTCGGATTTCCCCTTTCAAAGTCCTCTTCGTTTTCCAGTGGAGCGTATTATTCTGATTATTTTCCCTACTGAAACAATTTATTCTCTCCTTTTTTCTGCTGAAAGCTTTTCTTCTCAGCTTTCTCTCTGGTTTATAAAAGTTAAAATAATTTATTTTCTGCTTTCTCCTGTGAAAAATATTTATTCTCGATTAAAAATATACTTCTTTGCTTTCTCCAGTCAAGAGATTTCTTATATATTTTCCACGTTAAATTATTCTTTTGTTTTCCCCTGCAAAATGTATTTCTTCTTTACGTTCTCCAATTTAAATTGTTTCTTTGCTTTCTCCTGCTAAATGCTATTTCTTCCGCTAAACGCATTTCTTCTCTGCTTTTCCCTCTCTTGAAACTTTCTCCTTAAAAAGTGTATCCAAAAATCTGCTGTCTCCTGTTAAAGATAATTTTTAGTTTTCTTTATTCGGAAACATTCATCTATGCTTTCTCCAATTAAAATCGCTCATGTCTGCTTGTGCTGTTTGAAATCGTTCGTCCTTTCTTTTTCCTTGAAAATAGTTCTTCCCTATTAAGCTTTCCCTGTTGAAGCTTGGGCTTCTCAACGTTATTATGTTTAAACGTTTCTTTCCTGCCTTCTCCGTAAAATTTATTCTATCCTACTGTTATCCATAAAAATTCTTCTCGACTTTCTCCAATTAAAATTAATTCTTCATGGCTTTCTCCTATAAAAATTGTTTTTCTGTACTTTCCCCTTCTAAAAAACGTTTCGCTTTTGCTTTCCCTTTATAAACTCGTCGACTTTCGCTTCCCCTTCCAAAAAGCCTTCACTTTCTCCTCTTTCTCTTAGAATTGTACTAAATTCCTTTCCTTTTGAAAATAGTTCTCTTTTGCCTTCTCTTCCTTAAATCCCTCACTGTGCCTTTCTATTCCTACAAGCACTCCGCTTTTCCCCTTGAAAAAAAGTCCCCAATTATTCCTCCCGATGAAATTGTTCTTCTCTCCATCCCATCAAATTCGACCTCGTGGTCCCAACAAACATCTCAAAAGCCACACTCCACATCATTCCCCTTTTGGATGGGATGTCCTAATTGTCTTCATGTGGTCCTCATGCATTTTCTTTGCCATATGAGACCTTCAGAAATGCTCTTGCTCCTCCTGTTCCCCTGGGGCAGAAGGGTCTGTAGAAGGGTTACTAATGTATTCCGTCCCATATAATTAGACACGTATGCATATTCATGTAATTAGTCCTGGTCTCCTCCCCCTCCGCCCAAAAAAGTCAGGAATTCCACTTGATGTGTCAAAAATTGTCCAGGACTTGGCTGAGGCAGAGGGAAAGCGAGGGAATTTATAGGGAATGTGTGAGAGCCAGGAAATGTGTCACTGTCATCCTGTCCCACGCATTCCATGGCTCTTATGCAAATGAACCATAGTAGCACCGTGGGTTTTATGAGTAGTAATTTATAATTTATACAAGGCCGTGCATGGGACATGACTTTATCCCTCAACTTTCCCTGGCTAAAGACGTTTTGACAGAGGAAAGTCGAGGGGGGAAAGGGAACCATCAAATGAAAGGGGAAGATAACGTCCTGGAGAAAGTCTTCAGACTTTTTGGAGAAAAGCCTTGGGATGAAATGAGTGCGTGAGATTAGCAAGGTACATATTTGGACACGTGTGCTCCGCTTCCATACTTATGTACATAAATCCATGTATAAATGAGCATAGGAATATCCTTTTTGTGATGTAATATCCTCATTTTAATGAGGGATTAAATTTCGATAAGCTCCGAATTCCAAGTGGGTGGAAAATGAAAGACGCGGACGTAATTAGAAAAACACGGACAGAAATTTATATAAAGCTGTATAAGCTGAATTTGGCTTTAAAATAACAAGGGTTCTAGAGATCATAAAAAAAAGGATAGGGCAAACCTTCAAAAAATAAGGGTTGAAAAGGCACTTGAGAATCTTGAGAGCAAAATGCCAATTTGGCCGGCTCAGAAGGGCTATCTTGAAGGAAAAATGCTTTAAAAGAATATGGAATAGAGCCTTTGATGCATATTTTATTAATAGTAGTGCCATTCATTATTTTTGAATACAAAAAATATTCTGGGAAATGTACATACAAAAGTCTTTTATATCAAAAAATGTCTTCAAGAGGAGTCAACGGCCTATGGTAAATGTTTGGGATGGGAAAAGGAAGGCCAGATGGATGTTGAGACATGACAATGGGATCGATTTGATGGAGGGAAAGGAATAAAAAGGAAATTATGGTTCAAGAGCAGCCAGTCGCACTCATATTTTCTCATTCCCGACCCGGTAATCTACTTTGGATTTCGGGCTCCTTTGGAGTCTGAAGAGATAGATAAATAATTTCTCTCCGTTTTTCCTTTCCCTTTCTCTTGTAGCTCAAATCCTGTTCCCTGACATTTATGTCTGTCATTTTAGTCTCGTTTTTCACTCGTTTGCCCTCTGTCTTTCTTGTATTTTGTGTCGTTTGGTGGATTTTCCACGTCTAAAATACTGTTTTCTTTGTGGCCAAATTCTGTGTTTGATTGGTCTGATCCTGCGTCTGGTTCATTGTTTGCTTTGCTGAATTTCGCCTTTTTCCATCCAGTTTTGCCTTCTTTTCTTCTGTTTCGTACCAATTTTCTCGGTCCAATGTGAAGTTTTCTCTGTCGCAGTCTGTCTTTTCTCTATTTCTGTCTAATTCTAGCTTTTCGGTGTTATTATTAGTCTCCTTTTCTGTATTGCTGTCTATTTTTCCATTTTCATGTCTCATTCTATGTCTTTCCCTGTCCAATTCAAACTGCTGCTGTCCTATATTGTCTTTTTTGTCCAATTATAAGTTTTTTGGTACATTATGTGACTTTTTCTGTTTAATTATGTCTTCTGTCTGTCTAAATCTGCGTCTATTCTTGTCCTATTCGGCAGCTTTCTCGGTGTAATTCTGTTTTTCACTGGCTACTTCTGTCTCACTCTTTCTTCCATTGACTGCTGTCTCTGTCTCATTCTGTCTTTCAGTTACTAATTCTGTTATTCATTGGCTACTTCTGTCTTTCATTGGCTACTTCTGTCTTTCATTGGCTACTTCTGTCTTTCATTGGCTACTTCTG